>JAQGAP010000862.1:0-25772 GCA_034697805.1 Orchesella bifasciata
GCTGTAAACAACACGGCTGTTTGACCCGAACTTTCTTTTCCAGTTATAAGCTTCCTGGGAGGTTCTCCTTTCATCTTGTTCATGGTTGTTTTGAGTTCCCCCACATCTGATGTAAATTTCTGCTCAAGTTTGTAACAATGTATGGATGAAGATTTCCCATCGAATTTTATTTCATCCGCTGATTTTATCACACCAAACGGATATTGAAAACAGCTATAATGAGTAAACCCCGTTATCGCAAACTCTGCTTCAGAATTAAACTTTAAAATGTCCTGAACGATTCCTTCAAATTGACTTGAAAAGGCTTCAAAATATGGCATGAAATTTTGACGTCGATCTACCACAAATGCGACCTGAGTTTTAATGGGGAGATTATCAAAAGCTTCGCAAGTCCCATCTGATGCTGTAGTTGGACTTAGAGATCTTCCCATAATTCCACGCCCCGTTGAATTATCTGAATTATTATCATCACTCGATTCTTGTTCCATAAATTCCGTTATGGGGTTTAAAATTGATGTCCCGTTTTCAGTCCTAAATGGACTGATTGTAAAGTTAATTTTACGGTCTCCCATTTCCTTCATCCACCCCACGAGCCACGGGGGATATTTGCAGCGTTGGATTGACTCAGAGAGAATGATCACTTCGGTATTTGTTTCCTTTATTTTATTCCATAACTCGTCGGGGCTAGAAAGCGCTGTGGTTTTACCCAAGTCAGTGAATTGGCAAGTTGGTGCAGGTTCTCCAGAGTCTAGAAAAAGTTTCCCGGCAGTTACAATCAAAACCATTTTTCGAACATCTGAGGTTTTCCAACCCAACTCGGTTGACGTAACTGTGTGGAAGACGGCTTGGTGGAGGTGTTCATGGTGGCTTTTCAACTGTTTCCCGTGAACGATGATGAATATATTTGAGAATTCTTCGGGATCTGAAGTAAATTTTGTGTAGAATTGGAGACCAGTCCTGAAAAACCAATAGGTTTTATGCAATTAAAAGCAATAGGTATTTTAGGAATATTTTGTTTAGCTTAAATACTGCTAAAACGTACCGAGTTGGTTATACCGATTAAAAGTCGCCACGGCTACTTCTTTTTCCACAAATTGATTCCCAAGTTTTTCAAGCAGGTGGGTCATGATGTGATATAAATTGGCGAAGACTTGCTTGTAGCCCTCGTGCTCTGGGATGATGACGGCCACTTGAATAGCTGAAGGGAGACTAGCTGGATCCCCATGACTGACTTTAATAGCAGAAAAAAGTATGAGAATGTTAAAAACGAAGGAAGGAAGATCCATGCTTAAAATTTTGAGTAGGGATCACACAAGTTTATAGGTTTTGGAATAAAGTGTTATACAAGAGCATTTTTACATAAAAAAGAGATAATGGGTCGATTACGTAACGTTCAAGTCTTTGCGTAATCAAATTATATCTGATCCTTATATAATATCAAAAAGAGATGTTATCATATTGCGCAATTTATCTTAATGGTTATTACCTTCGTTTAATGACTATATTCTGAAATTACAGTTTAAAAACATGCCCAGGGTACTCCTTCGTATAAATAAAAGGAATTTACGACATCAAAAAATTCTCATTTAATATAAACATGAATAAGGCGGGTAAAAAAGGCATGCGCTTTTCTTCTTCCTCTTTTTGAAACTATTATAGTACCGATAAAACGTACAGAAGTACAGCCTCGCTGTGCACAATGTCCAATTTTGGCTCATTTTTTTCATATGCCTTTTTGGGTACCAATTTTTTGTGATTGTTTCTGACAATAAATGCAGTTTTCTAGAGTAAAATATTGTGGGAAACACGATGGCACCGTCCAAAATTTCAAATAGTGTATGCGCCGAATTCTTTTACAGATTTGAGTACAGAATATTTGAAGGTCATGTCATGCGCTAACGCGAAGCATTGAAACAACAAGTTCAGTACAAGTGTTGATGACACGAATGGTGTTTAGAATAATTATGATTGTCAGTGGATATTGAAAAGCTGTCATACTTGTGTTACGTTGACCTGAACACCCTCCCCCCTTCCCTGTCACGTAACGCAAGAAAAAAAACAGTTTCCCTGTATAAATGCAACGTACAAGTTTTATAAGATAATTTTGGATTAACATGTTATTTACTTCAGAAATATTGGTATCAATATATAATTTAAATGTGTTGGTAAACATACATATTGTATTCTACGTCTGTACTTTGAATGGAGAAATTTAATTTACTTTTAAAACCGTAAAGCTCATCCCATACCCCGCTTTCTCCCTGTCACGTTCCATAACGCTTGCTTACACATGATTAAATAACGTTCAAGTTGTTACGTAATGAAGTTATGCCAGACGCTTATATAATAGCAAATATTGATAATATCATATTGTGCAAGAATATTCAGTGGTTTGATATAACCTTCCTTTAGTGACTATAACCTGAATATACAGCTTAAAAACGTATTAATTTGGTCTGTTTAAGTATAACGTGAGGTACTGCCGGAAAAAATTAGGTCAGCGAATTAGGTACTGGGTACTAGGTACTACTTTTTACATATATATTAAACGATTTAACAACGTTAAAACCATTCCAATCGAATATAAAATTCTTAAACATCGTTAAAAAAGGTATGTTATTCGCAAATTTCTCCAATTAAATTATAATATCTATAAGATAAGTACAGAAGTGGTTCCTCACTGCGTAGCATCGTTCATCGTTTTATGAAATGTTTCTCGACAACCAAATAACAACTCCTGTAAGCACAACCAAAATATTTTGTTTGCTACTTCTCAAGCATTTATTTTGATATCTAACTACAGCATTTAAGTTTGGTTGAACACGACTTTTCATAAACAAATGGAAACAAATACAAAAGGATATAAACCATTTTGTAGCAAGCAGTAATCCATGAAGATTTATAGCATAATTTTTTTGGTAAATTTTTCGGTAACAATATCTAAGACCTTCCCAATCCTTGTAAGCTACCTTCATCAAATAATATAGTTTTATGCTAACATAGATAAAAATTTAATGAAATTTAAAAAATTAAAAAACAGTTAATTTTTTTCAATATCCATCCCATTTTCGGTTATTATTTTCCCCTAGCTGAATGTCTCTTAAATTAAGTCATTTTTGTATATAACCATTCTAGACATAATGGAGGAACTGTCAACTGGTAACTTGTGCTGTCCCGCAGCTTTCTCCCTTTACAATAAATTAACTAAATGGTGTACACCAATGGTATTAGAATGGGATTCCGTTACTCAGAAACTTAATACTAGTGGAGCAAAGTCTCTTCGATATTTACACTGGTATTTTAACGTTTTTGTGGTGGTTTTGCTTGTCGGGTTTGGATCATGCGTTTTTGTACTAACGCATTTTGAAACCATTCCAGTTTTTTTGGTAGCAGCGTCAGCAATGTTTGGAGGAATGTCAGTATTAGTTTTTGCATCCACCGGGGTAATTCTCAGCGATCCACACAGACTAGTAAATGGGTTTAATTCTTTATCTTTGTTGAGGAAGCAATTGGGTGAGTAAACGTCTTATTATTTATAATTCCAATGAAACTTACCAGTTTTTTAAACTTGTTTTTCTTGAGTTCAGGAACTGAGTTTCGGTCTCAACTGGCGCAACCAACTTTAGAATTAGAGAAATATTGGAAGCGGATTTCATGGGGTGTAGCTATATCCGTAATGATGTTTGCAGGAACTACATTGGCACTCCCAATTGCCGTCATTGTGATGCCGATCCCTCTTGATCCTTTCTATTGCACAGCCCCTTTAATTTTTCCAACAAAAAGTTCAGCATGTCTTGAGGATTCGACTTGCTTGTTTATTCATGCACTTTTAATCTTCCTTTTTAGACTTACTATTACAACCATGTGTGTGAGTACAGCTTGTCGATTCTTTGCAATCTTTTTCCCCACACTTACTTACATGTTTGAACTGTACTCTCGCTATTTGGATACATTAGATCGACTTCCTTTTGGATTGGATATGGATTTGAGAGTCTTTAAATGGTACAATGCACTTCGAGTAGCCGATCAGGTTTTCACAGACATCACTTGTTGGATGATTGCAATCGTGTTAGGAGACGGATTTGGGATACTTCTTGTCTGCAATGTGGTCACGGTTAAGAGGTATAACATTCCACTTGTGGTGTATTGGTTGGCCCCATCTGTGTCTGGGATATGTGCATTTTTTGCGTACTTGATTGTCCCCATAGCTATTGAAAGTGACAAGAAAAGCAAGAAATTGATTAGGAAAAGGGCAAACTTTTATGCTGGCGAAACCAATAGGTTTTATAAGAAAATGTTGGTACGAAAGTATTTCAGATCTTTACGACCAGTATCGTTCCGTTTTGGACCTTTGGTGGTAATTGAAAGTGGGTTTGATCGAATGTTTTTTGCTGGGATTTTTCTTCGAACTTGTGACTGTTTTTTGCTTTTGCCATGAAAGTCGAATGCAACTAAGGTGCGTATAATTCGAATTTAATGCGACCATTTTTATCACTTATCTACTTTATTTTCTTTCAATGTTCCAATAATAATATTAAGGGACCTATCATACTAATGTTACCGTTTTGGCTTGATTTAAAATAATTCCTATAGATTGTGGTAAAATACAAAGCTTAATGTTGCATTATGCTACATACTTAAGACTCGATTGCACATAAAAGGTAAAAAATAAATGTATGAACATTTTGTATGGTCGGTTTTACATTAGAATATTCATGAAGTATAAGTAAAAATAATTACGGTACAAGAAACTGATTTAGTATGGTTTAAAAATATATTCATGATAAAGTAAGGGTGGGATATGCGCAAAAATTTTGCTAAGCCTCCACATGAAACTTAAGAGAGTTACCGACTACATTAGGCAGTGTTGCTTTCTTCAAACAATCCGAGATTTCCAAGGTACCTTGTTTTCACTTGATTTGAACATTTGTTTCCCACCTTGATAGGAAAAAAAACATGTTGTAAAAATTTCAGTAGCTTTTAAATACTTACAGTTCTTAGTTTTAGTGAAAATTTTTAAATTTACAGTATCTTTAATATGTGTAAGCAAGGCTTGTAGATATTTTCCCTAAATAAAAAACTAACACTGGTTTTAACTTATATTATTAACATGTATGTTATCGACAGAAATATAATATTTAATTCATTTAATTGAAACTTTCCACAAGACCATTTTATGTTTTTGTTGTCAACAATTGTAAATGGTGTTAAATTGAAAAGTTTCAACATTACAGTAAATATCTAAAGCTCTAATGTAAAGAGGAGACATTTGGAGTGCGGATGTACTTTGCTTTAGTTATGCTTATCAGCTGGAGAGCGCATTGGAGCGGCTTTTATATGTAGTCGATACAGCATTTCATTATGAACAAAGTGTACATTTTCCAAATTTCGAAAATGGTTCGGGTACAATTAAAAAGACAGGAAAGTGTGAAGCTTGCCGCGTGCGTTTTTCAGAAGTACAAAAATGGGCTTAAAGGTGACAAGAAGAAGGCATTGCTGTTTATCGAAAAAGAGAGTTACAAATGTGACACAAATTACAGATGAATAAAAAACGCTTGAGAATCTGGTAGATACAATTGAAGGTCCAGGGAGGTCGTGCCCCTTATATAAAGACGCCGAAGAAGATAATGGCCGTTAAGCGCTTCTATCAGCGCCATCCCTCAACTTCCTGCAGGCTAGCGGCGAAGAAATTCAAACTCAATGAAAAAACCTTGAAGTATATTTAAGTTCAGAAACTGGGGAATCGTGCAAGAACAAAAAAGAGTACCTCTCAGTGAAAAAGTTCGCACAAGGACACCTCTGAAAAACGCGCGCCATTGCTATGCAAAATATTGCTATGAAGAATTGACCTAATGAACGATGAAACCTACGTCATCCAAGACCATTTCCAGACCCCCGCTTGGCAACATTGATACAGCGCAGAACCTAAACTTACTAATACACCGAATAAATGAAAAGGTTTGTCCAAATATCCGAAGAAATAACTGGTTTGGCAAACTATGGACCAATTTGGGTACTTTTTGAAGCTCTTCATATCTCGGGGCATCACGACCGCAAAAATTTACTTGGTGCAATGTTTGAAGACGATTCTGATTCCCTACATCCAGGAGCAGCCTTCAATGAGTCAAGTCGTCTGCTGGCGCGATTTTGCTGCGATTAATTTCATAATGACATGCTGACATTTTTACATGAAAATGTGTCTTTGGAGGCGAAACACGGGAACCCACCCAACCTCCCCCACCTGCATCTATTTGAAAAAATCTGGACACTGTGTAAATGCAACTACCATACATTGCCGGAAGAGCCAAAGACCCTTCAAATCAAACTGAGCCAATTCAAAAATTGCAAGTAGGGGAAATTCATCGAAAGTTGCCAAGGCTTCCGTCGCGAGCCTCAAGAGTAGCCTGAAGAAAAAGTTCCGCCACGAGGTCAATAATGGTCCAATTCTTTTTCTCTTCACTAAGTTTCGAAGCTGATTAAATTTGCTACAAAACCGCTATAACCGTTTTTTTCAGTTGCTTTTGCTTGAAATAAAATGCATTTATATTCGCATGGCCAGTCAAGCCAGGGGATCTCTATGTATTATGATGAGTTTATATGTAAAATACTTCGCAAGCCTTCTTAGACCCACCCAATCCTTGTAATGTTCATATAAACATATTTTCTGATATGTCAATATTGATATACAAAGTCACCGATTGATAAATTTCCATCATTCGTCCCAGTTTTAGTTAGTCATTCCCAAGGTTGTATACTCCCTAGTCGTAGCTGCATATGTTTTACATCGAGCAATTACATTTATTTTTTTTAAATGATGGAATTCTCAAGTAGTGATCTGTGCTGTCCTGCGGCTTTCTCTCTTTACAATAAATTAACTCGGTGGTGCTCCCCAATGATTTTAGAATGGGATTCAAAGACAAGCCAATTTTCCACCAGTGGAGCAAAGTCTCCTCGATATTTACTCTGGTATTTCAACGTTTTCGTGGTGGTTTTACTTGTCGGGTTTGGATCTTGTGTTTTTGTAGTAACTATTTTAGTAAAAATCTTTTTATTAATATTGGTTTTATATATTATACTTCCTTTGTCTACAAGAATTGTAGGTCAACAAAATAGCGGTAACTGATATGATAAAATGAATCAAATTAACCGTTTATGATAACATGATTTGGAGATGAAAATACGTGATGAAAATTTACTTTAAATTTGTAAAAAAATTGACAATAACTTATTACGGAAAACAAGCTAAATTTATGTCAGGGGACTTTAAATCAATCATAAATCAAGGTGGATTGAAGCCTAGATGTTAGTTATGTTTTTTTCTTCAAAAATATGCATTTCCGAGTTAGTACAAACCTGGAAAATAAATTGGGAAGAGCCGCTGCTTTCAGTCCTTATTGTTTGGTTGTTAGCAAAGCCCTAAATGTTCCTCTTCCAACCCCCCTGTAAAATATAATGATGCTCACCCTTCCCACCACAAACTGTTTTCCATAACTTAACACCATCGGTTTACACGACCTGATAAATCTTTTCATCAACTTGTTGTTTCTTGCATTGCCCCACTTATCTCCCTTCCAGGAATTGATCGTCTTGTTTACTCTCAAAAAGAAAAATCGTCCGAGTTCCAAAAAACATACCCAAAACACCATGTACATAACAGACCACATGAGAAGGGTTCCCTTTGACGCCATTTCCAATTGTCCCCAATATTTGATGAGAACAAAGTTGCAAAAAATGTTTACAAGCATGAAATTTGCGTTGAAGATCACAAGAAACATACCCAGGACTCCAAGTACGTTTGCGTGAAGAAGTTGCAGACATCTATAGACGTGCTGAACATTTTTGAGTTTGCGTAAATCTCCTTTCATTTTATAGTTTTTGCGCCCCATCCTCAACTCTCGAACGAGTATGGGAACAAAATAAAATCCATAAACAAGGAGTGCCATGGTTACCATATTGCAAATAATATGCATAAGTAAATAAAGATAGCAGTGATACAGGATAACTAGACAACGAACCGGAAAACTGAAATAAACTGGAGGAATTAGGCCTCCCAGAAAAATTGCAAATCTCGGATTATAAAAAATTAGCAGTGTTACAAAAATAAAAGATATGACTAAGCAGCTAGCAAACACCTCAGCGAGAAAGGAAATGTAGCGATTCTCCGCGCTTTTATTTGGATCATAGCCTCCCAACGCATAGGTGCCTAAAATATGAAATTCATTGCCAGTTAGGAGATTATCCTTGTTTCTTTCAAATGAATTCATTTATTTACTTACGGTACATATATTCCATGAACTGTTTGAAACCATTTATCATGATGCAGAGATCGTGAAGATACCAGCGAAAAATTGAAAACCCAATAACAACGACAACCCCTGCTAGCCAAAAGGTTAACCCCACATTATAGCGATTGACATCCTTTCTGATATGATATTTCAGAATTATGCCGATCGCCGCTACGAACCAGAAATTAATCAAGAAGTAATTAAGCCGCACTTTCCACTCGAGCTGAGGATCATGTTGATAAAGTTTTGTCGTTTTGTTGAAACGACCGGCCATCAAACCGAAGTGGGAGGAAAGCCAATCCAAGCAGTGTAGAAATCGGGAGAGACGCTCGCTGAATAAAATCGACTGATGAACGTTCTTTTTCTTTGCGTCACCTTTACTGCTGCTAATGCAACTGAATATGGCGGGCTGGAGTGTAAATTTTCGTTTGGATTATTTTCCATGTTGATTTTTTTTTTAATTTCTCGGAATTTTATCTGTTAGCACGAGCATACCCAAAGACAAACTACGTTGTCAGACAAAGGAATGAAAGCCGAGGCTAAAAACAAATGACGCATGTAAAAAGTTAAAATGATTCATGAGCAATATTGGCATTATATGACAATTTTTTAGCGTAAATAATTAACTTTCCCTTAGTTGGCCCGTTGGTAAGTTTACGAAGGGGAATCAGTTCGTATCACAATTTTTGTATACATGATGATATCTACCATACATGCCAATCAATTGACATTATGTCGGTGTAGTAAGATACCACATAGGGTTAACTACAAATTCGTCAAAGGACATCGATTGAGTTCCGCTTGGTTTTACATTAGCAGACTTCTAGTATCAAGTTTTTTCTATATTTGATAATAGTTTTAGTTTTTTACGAATTGTGACAACTAAATATGTCCTACAGTAATGATTGACACGAATTATGAATCGTCATTTAACTGGAATTAATTTCATATGCTACAGTACTGTTATAAATGAAGTTTTAAAAACATTCCCAAAATAAAAAATGGCTTCAAAGTTTGGTCCCACCGAGGACCGTTGGTAGCTAATCGCCTGGTGTGTCTTATGACAGTAATATCATGTGAGTTGGTTGAGCGTAAAATTAGACATGAGCGTTTGAAATAGTGATACGAACTTACTGACTTCCCTACGTGTAAGTCTACATCAATACTCCTATCAATATGTGATGCTTCTGGTATGCAAACTCGATATCTGCTCTGTCGTTTATTTTATTTTCAGACAAGCTCAAAAAGGTTTGGTTTCCTATGAAATGTGTTTTTGGAAATTTTATACACTTTACTTTCAAAAACTTTTTTGCAAAATAATGTGCTATCCGTTCGATTACTAACTGCTTCATACGAATCAAATAATTGGTGAATTACCTAATCTGCTTGTAGTTTCTTAACTGGCCCGTTAAACCCATTCCGTTTAATGGAATGTAAAAATAACATGAAGTAAGACATTTGAAAACTGTCCTGAATTTGAAGTAGGTCCTGAGACTAATGAACATTTTTATGATTCTTTTTGGATTTATGCGTAAACAATACGTGGGCAAATCAAGTAAATGAGAAGACATATCAATCAAGTTTATTTAGTTTTCGTACTTTTATTTTATTACTAATTAATGGCCAATATATTATTATCCCAGGCACGTTTTAATTTAATTTGAATTCATATGTTCCCTTCACTTTAAGAGTAGTAAAGTTGCAATTTGATTCACACAAAAATCGAGAAGCATAAATGGTGTGCAGTTATCAACAAAATTAACAACCCCAATGTTAACTTTAAGTGGCCGAAATGAGAGTAAATATAGCTTGACCCATTTTCGAAATACTTTGTCTCGAATCTTTGGGGCAAATGTTTGCCTTACATGTTCAATAGCCTTTGTAGCTCCAGCATTCACGTTTGCCATAACGCTGAAAAATATTATCATGACCACAAGCGCATCAAACGAGGCAACGGAAAACAGCATCAGTTCTGGTGGCTTTATTTGTGATCCAAGTGAAACCAAAGTGTAAACCCCAGTTATAAGGGCTGTAGAAATGATAGAGAGTGCTACAAAAACGACGACGTTTTGTTGAACTCTGTTAAAATAACGGTTAAGAATTTGCAGTTCCCTGTATCTCCGCATAGTTTTGAAGCAAAGATCTCTGCGACTTGCAGCGTTTTTGTTTAGCATTCTTTTAAAATGTTTTAAGTAAATGGAAAATGAAAAGGCTTGCACAAAAGATATTCCTGTCATCTGGAATGCAAATATCCCAAATGCATCCGTTAGCAACCAGCATGAAAGAGAGCAACCGAGAAACAATATCAATTTTGAGTTGAGTTCCCAATGAGAGCTTTCAAATGTTGGGCTGCATTCCGGAAACAAGAAGTAACCCAGAGTTGCGGAATTACAAGGATAAAACCACCTCTGTAATATGTAGCCAGAGGAACCAAATGGAGATGTGCACATTCCAAAGAAGAAGTAAAATTGGAGCAATAGTTTTCCATTTTTTGCAACTAGGTTCTCACGCGGTTCATGAAGGGCTGCAAAAATACACAAAATTTACTAACGTTGAAATGAAAAATGTAGTTTGTTCTATTCCAACAAATTACGCCTCTTATTACCTGCCACACTAGCATCTTCATAGGATTTAAAGAGATTGTACAGTTCGACAATCTCATTTGCATGGTGGAAAGCCGCCCAACGTGCAAATAAAAGAGCAGTCATTGTTCCAGCAAAGAATTGAGCTTCGTATCGATAAACTTTGTCAACACTTTTCTTGTCTTCCATAAAATATTGGATCCACAAGGTGATGCAAATCGTGCCAAACAATATTAGTTTGAAGTTTTCCCAGAATGATCGACTTTTCAGGTTCATTACCAATTGATCTTCATTCGGGGAAATCGAAAAAGGGGCGGTTCCATAGGTTTTTTGCAGCTTCAAGTGAAACCTCATCAAGGTTTCCAGAGTGGGTTCGCCCAACATTTTGTTAGCCTTCGAACAAAAAGGTGATTACTTGCTACTTAATTTGTACTACAGTAGAACCAGTCAGCACAGTTGCCAGGCCGCAGTTGCCGGGTGGTTCAAGTCGTAAGGAACATTATAAATCATGATTACTTACTACGAATCCAATTTTGGTATCAACACAATTACAGTTTCAATCTTGAACATTTCATTTTCTCTATCAATAATCATACACAGACCGTGAATGTTGTTCTTCCTTCTCGCTGTCTATTTTCTTCTCGGACTCAAAGTCAGTGCGTGTAGAGCACGAAGTTCGTATGGATTTGATAAGACCAAAAATGTTTAGTTAATCGTTTTGACATGACGCTGACGAAATTAGGTATGAAGTATGTTTCATTTTAACAAGGATTCAATGTGTAGCAGCTGATGAAATTTATTGATTCACGAGTGAGCTCCTTGAAATTAATTACAATGTACATACTTCAAACAGTTATGATTAAATCAGTTGCGTCAAGAGGGAAGCGGTACTACTGATTTGGTTTTGTGAACAGTTTTAAAGAAAATTTTAGAATAGCATTTATAAAATATTATTGAATCTGTGATTCTACTCAACAGTGAGAATGATAAAAGTCGATGCATTGGAGAAGCAAAGGAATGAATTTATTTACACGATTCTAGGAATACATGTAAAGCATTGTTTGTCAATGACTCATTCTAGGTGACTTGGAGCACATTTTTCTAAAAACATCTATTAGGGGACTAATTTGACGTACGCCTAAAAAATAAACTTGAATTTTATACATAATAAATTTGTATGGCCAAATTATCCAATGATTGCTGAAAATCATTTATTTGTTTACTTATCTGTCTTATTTAGTCTAATCTAGTTATTATAATGCAATTAATGCACGTAGGCCACGTGGTAAGTAATTTTCACAGGTGCTAATAATGCTATTAGTAATATTACTGATAACATCGATTCCACGTAGTTACTCATTCAATCGCTATGTTTAAATAGTTGAGAAATAATGTAACAAGCAAATATGTATTTCTCGACTGTAGTGTACTTATTTCATATGAAAATTTACTTAACAAAGCACCTCCACCATATTTATTCGCTTGTGATAATTAGATACTTTGGTAGTTATTGGGTTATTGGATTGGATTATAACCGTTATTGGATTATTATTGCAATCCAATTACACAAATTAACAGTTTTGTTGAAAAAGAAGTAGGAAAAAATGATCATAACAAGATCTGAAGTCCATATGAAAGCCCTTAAAACTAATTAAAATGTATTCAAAAACCAAAGTTTCCCAAGTTGAAACACATTCCGAGAATAATGCATCCAGAGGAGAAACAATTTCGCTGCTCCAACTATTTTTTGATACTTGTTTCTTCTGTCTAATAGTACCTTTTCGTGTGAAACGAAACTCCTCTACCGGAACCTATTTTCTGGTTTCGTACAAAATTCACAGCGTGAGTTTAAATTGGACAAAATTATATTTTAAAATAATTTTGAAATTATCCCTCTAATTTTGTACTTCAGGTTGTATGCCTCGGATTACAGGCGAATGTACTATATTTTCTTACTGGAAGTTTAATTGGTGTGTACACCAGATACGGGGGAAAAGATTCGGAATACGTCAGCAACTCTTTTAATTTTGTACACACCATTGGGTTCATGATTTATGTTATTCTTTTCTTTAAGTTGGTTTGGTTTGTGAGAAAGGAACTCTTAAAGTTTATCACGTTTACTGACATTCAGGTTAAGAAAGCGAAGCTAATTTTTAGTGCTGGGAGATTTATCGGAATCCTGTGCATAATTGGATACGACATCTACATGTATTACGTATCTGCCTTTTTTCAAAAATCAAAAATATTTAACGCTGGCAAAAATTCTACTGCTAAATACCACAAGGGTTATTTCAACTTTTTAACCCCTCAAATTGCAACTTTCGCCAATTTTTTACAGATGGTTGAAGCTTTATTCTACATTCACTCGGCGAGCATATTCCTTGTTCTTCATTTCTTTTCGTTGGCTCTGAACTGTAGTCTCTTAGGGGTGTGCGAAAAGGTTTGGAGAGAAATTGGCATCAGCTGCTTGCAAAAAAGATATTGAAATTGTACGTCAACAAAAAACTCAATTGAAAACTCATTAAATTTTTAATAATTTTGCGATCATTTGAAGTTTAGGTCTTTCAAGCACATACAAGTTTGAAAATGAGGGTTTCATTGACCAACAAGCTGTTTGGAGGACAGCTTTTTGGCTCCTATTTGGCTATCACAACATTCTACATCCAACTCCCAGAAATCATAATGGGATATTTAACTGACCATCCGATTGGAGCAGTAGCTTTATTTTTTGTTCTCGATAACACCATTATTCTTTTAGCAGCCGAATTTAATTCGCAGGCAACAAAAGATTCAGTATCAAAAACTTAAATCTACCAAATGCTTAAAACGTTTGAAAATTAACAGGTTCACCAAGTTTCATCCATATTGCATGAGCAAATGGATATTTATGCTATTCCGGACAAAAATTGTCACCCGGGAATTCTGCCCATTTAGGATATCAGGAATATTTGAGAATACTTAAAGAGTCTTGATAACAGAATGAGGTTGATGACGATAGGTAAATTTTTACAACTTTTATTGTTGATCATATGCATATAATATGAAACAAATACAGAGCGGAAAGTTTGGAAATTTGATTCCGGTATTCAAAATAATAACTCAGCTGAATGTTCTCAGCAACTAATTCTTCTACTGACAATGAGTTGCCAGTCTGTCAAAACGTCCGTTTGTGCTCTTCAATACATACATTGACCGATTTAAAATTTGAGCATACGTCTAACTGCTCAAAGGCTTCCATGCGTCTCAGCTAAATCGTATCAGCGGTCAAAAGTTATAACTACAATTCATTTATAAGGCTTTAAAACCGCTTCAGTGTACAACGTTTTTAGGTGACAATTGGAGACGGAGACAAATGGGTAACAATTAGGCGAAACTAGAAGACATGTCCACGTAGATATCACTTATTACTTGGTAAGCCACAAGTATGACAGACAGGTACGTTACACTTCATAGTAACAACCTATTGTGGACAGGTAGGTGACAAGTTATTGTAGACTTGAGGCATGCCAGTCAAGTACAACCGGATTTTTTTAACGCTTTCAGTAATATACATATAAATACCTTAAAGGAACTTTGGGAAAAGTTTTGAAACGGTTAACAGAAACCCCATTTGCATAGACTATACCACAGCCACCAATCCAGTTGCTCTTGTAATAACGAAAAATTTACTGAAATAAGTGACATTTTGCAATAAAAATATGTAATCCATTGTAGTATAAAGTGACGCGTTCTCATATCTTGCATTTCATTAAAAACGAGGGGCCGACACATCATTCACGGGGATCAATTGTATTTGTGTTAATATAAAACATATATGCTTAATTATCTTGTTGAAAGGGCTTTAATGTGATTGCAAATGATATTAATGTTTCCAAAGTGGGTTCACTCAGCATTGTGTGTTATAAAGAAAACTGACTTTCCTTCCTGAATTCTCAAACTGCAATGGTTTACATGTTAAATATTTTTGGGTGAGAAACTAACTGAAGTAAGTCGGCAAACTTTGTAAGCAGGCTTCATTTCGGAATTGTATTCAAATGGCCATTCAGTCTGCTCAATTATTAATATCTAAATTTCTTGTGGAGAACAGCAAGCTTAATAAATTGAGGAACAGAAATCCAGCTTATTGATACTTTGAGAAATGACATATATGTATATTTGGAGCCCCGGAAAGATCAGAGCTTACCAAAACTTCCATGTATACTCACAATAGGAGATTATTCAATCAAGTCTGATACAAGGGGTAAACTTATCAATCACATCAGAAAATAGCCACTTTTTTGAAGCCCGGAATTTTGTCAAAAATTGTTTTGCCCGATAACTGCGTGCAGAGAAACTGTCTTACCGGTTAACTGCTCTTCAGGGAACATTTTTGTATTCTAGCAACTCTGCAGGGATACGAATATGCTGGAAAACAGCCATGAATGGAAAGTTCGCCGGGAACCGGACGCCTACTGTGACACACCTGTGCAGAAAATGACCCATCCAGTTCATTAGAAGCTTTATGTGCCTAGAGTTAATCAACAAGCGTAATAACTAGGTATTACTAAAAAACTCACAAAAAAGCAAGGAATTGATTCATTTGATCTCCACAAGTTGTTTTTAATCATAAAGTTTGTACCAAAAGTTGAACAATGTTGGGAGAACCCACTTTGGAAACATTGATGCGGTTCCACTTAAAATCGCAAGAAGCTTACGGAACCACCCCATTCACCTATTCCCGAAATAAAGATCAACTCGAAATAAACAAAGAGATGAATCCAAGATGGGAAGCAGTGAAGCAGGTTATACTTGGATTTTTGTGTGCCTCATTATGGCTCCAATATTTCACCGAGGACTCGGAGAGTGTCGAAAAAGTGTATCGATTTGAAAGCCTGTTTTATGTCGCAGCGTTAACTTCCATGTTTTTGGGAAGATTTTCCACTCTCGAGAATGCAAATAGATTAGTTGAACTGTACAATCTGTTCAACTCCTTTGAAAAATCGTGTCTCTCAGGTAATGAAAAAATTTGCCTACAACATCAAAACTCGATTATCCGTTTTCAAATATTATTTTTTGGGTTTCTCAGAAATACAAGAAATGGGGAAGAATGAGAAAATAGTATCCGCCAGTGGAAAGCAACTACTTCAATTTTACTTTGTTTTCGGAATATGCACATCTCCGTTTTGCTCTGTTGGCCACACATTACAAAGATGGTTTTATCCTTGTAATTCAGCAACTCTGGGGTATTTGCTGATCCCAGAATGCAGCAAAGATTTCAGAGGATCAGAGTGGGAACTGAGCTCAAAATTGATACTTTTCCTTAGCTGCTTCACTTTGTGCTGGTTGTTCACTGATGCATTTGGAACATTTGCGTTTCAGATGACTGGAATATCTTTTGTTCAAGCTTTCTCCTTTCACGCATATTTAAATCATTTTTGCAGGACCTTGAATAAGAACGCGACCAGTCGAAGACAGTTGTGCTACAAAAAATTGAGGAAATATAGGGAGCTGCAAATTCTTAACCGCTACTTTAATAAGATTCAGGAGGGTGCTATCGTTTTTGAGGCATTGTTTCTCATAATCATTGCATTGATTACAGGGATTTACACATTGGTTACTCTGGGGTCCAAAATTAAACCGCCGGAACTTTTGTTGATGTCGTGTGGCTCGTTTGATGCAATTATAGTAATGTTTGTATTTTTCACCGTTATGGCAAATGTAAACAGCGGAGCTGAGGAGGCGATTCAGCATATTAAGGGACAATTTATTCCAGATATTTTAAATAAACCGCTTCGGAAATGGGCGAGGGCATTTCTCCACTCCATGCGCCCACTCAAAGTCAACATTGGTGTTGTAAACTTTGTTGACAAAAGCACTCCATTTATTCTTCTCAATTTTTGTGTGAATCAAATCATAAATTTACTTCTTTTAGGTTGACAAATTTTCATTTTATCTTTATTAGTTTTATTCAGATTATAGTGTTTTAAACAACAAAATGTGTTAATAATACAGTAAGTATAAATACTACAATAATTTGTTTGTTGACTAATTTTTTGAAGTTAGCAACGCCCTGAAAGTTCCTCTCCACACACCCCTGTAGTATACAATGATGCTCACTCTCCCAATAACAAACTGCCTTCCATAGCTCAACACAATTGGTTTACAACTCCGGATAAATTTCTTCATCAACTTGTTATTTCTTGCGTTGCCCCATTTGTCTCCCTTCCACGAATTAATTGTCTTGGTCCCCATTAAAAAGAAAAATCTTCCGAGTTCCATCAAAGATGACCATAACACCATGAATACCACCGTCCATACTAAAAGTGTTAGTTTTGAAATGGTCTCGAGTTGATCCCAATATTTAATAATCACAAAATTGCAGAATATTGTTGCCAACATGCATACTGCATTACCGATCACAAGAAATAGCCCGAGAACATTGAATATATTTGCTTGAAGGACTTGCAGGCATCGATACACATGTCGAATATTTTCTGGTTGTCGTAAGGTATTCTTCATGTTGTAATTTTTGCGTCCTATTCGTAATTCCCAAATAAGAATGGGTGCGAAGTAAAAGCCGTAAACGAACGCAGGTGCACAAATAGCCAAAAAAACTAAATGCAGAATTAAGTACAAGTATGAATGAAACAGAATAATAAAGAGAGGAATTGGAAAGCGATAATAATTAGCTGAAAAAAAATCACCCAAAAAGATTAATCCTGTGGAATCATAAATTATCACCGGGATTATAAAAACGAAGGAAAGTAATAAGTAACATGCTAGCCATTCACATAGAAACGAAATATAGCGATTTGACTTTCTCTTTTCCGGATCAATTGAAATTCCGTGTGTGCCTGTAATTCAAAAGGTATTTCTGTAAAACGGGGAATAAATTTTCAGCTTAAAAGATATTAACTTACGGTACATGTATTCCATGAATTTATAGAATCCATTTGCCATTATACAAATGTCGTGAAGATACCAGCGAAACACCGAGTACATAACAACGACAAGAACTGAAGATAGCCAATAAGCCTGAGCAACATTAAAGCGGTTTACATCTTTTAGCATGTAATACTTTACAATAATGATGATTGCAGCAACAAGCCAGAAAATCACCAAATTGTAATTCAATCGCACTCTCCATTCTAGTTTGGGATCCCGCTGATAAATATGTGTGGTTTTGTTGAATCGTCCTCCTATTATTCCAAAAGTATCTGTTAACAACTCCAACCATCTCCAAAATGTTGAAAGTCGTTTGCTAAACAGCTTGAAATTGTCCTCTTGTTGAAATTTTTTCATGGCTTTTAATATAAAGAAGCAGAGACAGAACTATTTTACTGATCAGTACAGCTGAGTCTGGAGTAAGAAGAAAAACTAAACGTAATGACAGCAAACTAGAAACTGTTCTAACGAAATATCCTTTATTTTTTCTCCTTGACATTTTCCTTCCCACGCACGCCCCATGTAAAACACAATGGTATTAATCCTACCCTTCCAATTAAAAACTGCTTGCTTTCACTTAATCGAACAGTTGAATTCCTGATAACTTACTTTATTAACGGTCTTTCACATTGTCGATTTTATCTCTTTCCCACGTGCCCATCAACTTGGTTTCTTAAATTAATTATGTTCCGAAATCCTTGAAGGAAGAAATTTCTAAATTAACTCCTGCTTTAATTTACAAACTGGAGTTTTGCGGCTTTCGTCGCTTACAGCCGACTGCCCTTTTTAGATATAACATATTTGGATATAAATGACGTTGACTTTGTAATAAATAGCATAAATGCACGTCTGAAAACGCAATATAATTGTCCTGTTTTAGACTGAGAAAAGATCGCTTCGATAGCTTCTGGAATGGAATTACCTTTGATGTATGCTGTTATACAATATTTTAAACAATTTGAGAGTTAATGGGATAAATATCTGATTGATTGTTACGTTTATGCGACGTCTGCTGCAATCTTCATCTGACTCTGTGTTGGTCTTCTAATTAAATTGTTGGACGATCACAATTGTTATCGTTGCTCTAGTATTACACTAGACGATTATCGTTATCAATTCATCGTTTCATAAAAGCCTTTTCTAATCATAGAGGAACGCTATACTGATATAAAATGTGATAAATATTTGGATTTTTAAGAGGTATAACACCAGTTTCTATCCATTTCAAGATTAATAGCTTAAATCTAAAGCTAAAATTCTCTAAAATTCCATAACTGGTTCAAAACAAATGTTCTAACTAGAACGGTTCCTTGAAATGCCAACTCGAATACGCCTTAATATTTGAATTGAACAGCGGAAACTGTTCCCAAAATGAAAAGTAGATAAAGGAAAAAGTGTAACAATATGGCGATGACAAAGCATTAATTTATAGGTATTTCCACTGCAATTTGTGTTCTTGTTTACTTGACGTGTTGTCCAATCAACCGAAAATGTTATGTTGTTGAATCGAAACATAAATGAGACACATTTTCCTTTGATTTTTTCTCTCTGTTATTTCGAGTGATTTTAGTTTCAGGTATCGTGTGGGGTGTAGTTCTTTTTGATTATCAGATTTTCTAGTACACTTCCTTAGTTTGACAAAAAGTAAAAATATTTATCATTAATCTAGAGTTGTGAAAGCTAACCAGCACTCCAGCAACTTGTTGGAATCTAGAAAAGAATATGAACCGAGTTTTCGCGTGCTCTTTATGAACAAGTAAATTGAATATTTTCGTTTGGCGTGTCTAATTATTCCGTGTAATGAATTAACTTTCGTTTGTGTGCTTCTAATTAGGAAATTTCAACAATTTTGAACCTTAATATTTAATTTTCTAACCTGCATTTTGTTATCTGAACTTGATCCACATGGAGATTCAAAAACTTGCAAGCAATTTGCAAGCTTGCCTTGGAGATGAGCAGCATTTGATCTTCTTTTGAGAAATATGTAAATGAACCTAACATTGTTTCTTCTGCAAACTAACTCTATACATTCGTTTAAAAAAGTTATCGAGCTTTTTGTAATAAGTCAGCAAGCTTTTCGCTTAACTTATTTATGATGGGCATGAGCAGCTTTCCATATTGATGCAACAACTTTGATGAAAATGTTGAGCTTTGGACAGGGTAATCAAAAGTATACCTCTTTTAATTGCAAATAAAATATAAGTGGAAAAGATAAATATAAAGAAAATTGTCTGCCTGTCATCATGAAATAATGTGTTATCTTCTTTTCTAACTTTGCTTAGGTAAGAAATATCCAGCTACTTCCCAACGTTTTTAATATACTTGCTTGGAATGTCCATGATTATTGGAGGTTTATGACATTCATTTGCCCTTTTCTCCCATAAATAATTTAGTTCCACGTGTATGAACTTTCATGGGTCATTTCAAGGTCAGTCACTTCGTGTGTTTTTGGGTAAATAAATTTTTTATTCATTGGTATGAAATACAACATAATCAAAGACCTAGAAATTGACTTAAGGAGAAAGTTCATGAATAGTTTTTATTTGTCACAAGTAATTCTAGTAAAATGATTTATTATAAACTAACGTGGTTTGGTCATCAGCAGAGCTCTGAAGGTTCCTCTTGCAACTCCCCGATAAAATATGATTATGCTTACCCTTCCAATCACATACTGCTTCCCATAACTCAACACAATCGGTTTGCAACTTCTACCGAACTTTTTCATTACCTTGTTTTCAAATGCACTGCCCCACTTTCCCCCTTTCCAAGAATTTATTCCTTTAGTCCCTTTCAACAAGACAAATCTTCCCAGTTCCATAACGCCTGCCCAATATGTCATGAAAACCAATGTCCACAAGAGAAGTATTCCCTTAGAGACTGTCTCTAGTCCGTCCCAATATCTGATGAGAACAAAGTTGCAGTAAATAGTTGTCAGCATTACACCCGCATTGGAAATCAAGAGAAATATCCCAAACACCCTGAAAACATTTGCTTGAAAAACTTGCAAACATCGGTAAGTATGCCGAATATTTGCAGGTTTGCGTAGACTGTCCCTCATCTTGTAGTTTTTGCGTCCAACTCTCAACTCCCGAATAAGAATGGGGACAAAAAAGAATCCATAAAGAATTGCGTTCATTCCAACCATAACGCAAATTATATGCTGCAGTAAATACAAATAGGAATGAAACAGGGTAACAAAAAGACGAATTGGGAAGTAGAAATACTTTGGAGGTATCAAGTCCGCAAGAAAGATATATCCTGATGGATCCCAAGCAACCATTAGGGTTATGCCAATGTAGGACACAATGGCAGAGCTGGCAAATAGCGCAAAAATATAAGAAATCCAACGATTTTCCCAGCTTTTGTTTGGATCATAGCCTTCCGCAGCATACGTACCTAAAATTAGATATTTAAGTCAATTTGAAATAATTTTTTCATTTTAAAATAATTTTTAAACGTAATTACGATGCATATATTCCAGGAGTTGTTTGAATCCATTTATTACGATACTGACGTCATGAGGATACCATCGCGAGATTGAGAATGCAATCAAGATCAGAGTTGACGCTAGCCAAAATGCTAGACCGACATTGAAGCGGTTGACATCCTTCAGCATGTAATATTTTACAATTATCCCAACCGCAACAATCAGCCAAAATTGCATTAATCCGTAATTCAATTTAACTTTCCATTCAAGTTTTGGATCAGATTGATAAGTTTGTGTCGTTTTATTGTAGCGCCCCGCAATCAACCCAAAATAGGATGATATCCAATCCAAATATTGGACAAAAAGAGAAACGCGTTTGCTTAATAAAATAGAATGCGGAGAAGTCTTCTTTTGTTGGGGTTTGCTCATTTTGGCTGTAGCCAACGTAGCAAAGTGTATTGGTGTGGATTGGAAATGCGAAATAATGATATTTTTAATAATTTTTTTGAATCTTCCAACCTTTTAAAATTTGATAATGTATCTTTACCAGAACTGTCAGGAGAAATTGCGCTGTTAAATACAAACTAGCCCGGGAAGCAACCAGAAACCAATGACGCATGAAAAGTGAAAAATATCCCAGAATTTCTATTTCTGATTTTCATAATTAGGCACACTAATGGAACCCTGTCTTGCCGACATAAAAGAATGTAATAAAATTTCCATCTTAAAGGTATGTCTAAATGCGACTCAAGTAGATATTTGGACGACCACGTGTAAAATCGCATGACATTTGGAATCTGGGCTGCTTTTCTCATAAAATGAAATGAAAAGGATTGATGGATAGATAACTTTTATGACGCTTCATAACCTAAGCCCACGGCCAACAAACACCAGGAGCTTTATCATATATACTGGTTAAAGTGGCAATAAATTCCGCAAATTAAATGCCGATAATAAAAATTATTTGGCAAAACAGTTTAAGTAAAAAATTCACCGTGTTCGATCCAATTTTATAACCTGTTTTTTACTCTGAATTTATAGTGGGGCTCTGATTATGTCTCGCAATGCCCCATTATAACCTACCTGATTGGTTCAAAATCAAAACAAGTGTTTAAACGTAAATGTTACGGTAAAGTGGACTACAATTTTTTTAACGCTGACTAAAGACAAAAATTAATTAATTTTTTTTTAAATAATGGTTTATTTTAACAAGTAGAAATCAATTGGTTACATTTATCAATGGTATACATCACTTAATTAGATATAGAAAATATGAGTTTACAGCATTTGATGAGATGATAAACTATACTCAGTCCAGATCTACATTGAGAATCTTAAATAAAATTCGATTAGTCAACAAAATTACAGCACAAGCTGTTGACATCCTAAAAACAAGAATAGCAAACATTAACGCCTGAGATTTTTAGTCCTGAAGTTGAAAGTTTACATCAATTGAAAATCAACTCTACTCTAAAGTCTAGGGTTTCGTAGTTAACAACGCTCTGAAAGTTCCTCTTCCAACACCCCGGTAAAAGATAATTATGCTCACCCTCCCAACCACAAATTGCCTACCATAGCTCAACACAATCGGTTTGCAACTCTTAATGAACTTGTTCATCACTTTGTTTTCCTTTGCACTACCCCACTTACCGCCTTTCCATGAATTGATTACCTTTGTACCCCTCAAAAGGAAAAATCTGCCGAGTTCCATAATACACGCCCAAACCATCATAAAAGACAAAGTCCACAAAAGAAGGGTTCCCTTTGAAACCGCTTCCAGCCCATCCCAATATCTGATGAGAACAAAATTACAATAAATGGTTGTGAGCATGACACCTGCGTTGCAGATTACCAGACAAAATCCAAAAACTCCGAACACGTTCGCCTGAAAAATTTGCAGGCATCTGTAAACGTGCCGAACATTTTCCGGTTTGCGCAAGCTGTCCTTCATTTTGTAGTTCTTGTTTCCAATCCTCAATTCCCGGATGAGTATGGGAGAGAAAATGATTCCATAAAGAACTGCAGCCATAGCAACCATGTACCAAATTATATGCTGAAGTAAATACAAGTAAGAGTGGAACAAAATTATAAAGAGACGAACTGGAAAGGTGAAATATTTTGGGGCAATGAGGCCTCCCAATAAAATAGAACCCTTTTGATCGTTAAAAATTACAAGAGTAATTAAAATGTACGAAACAACGTCAGCCCATGTGCAAAACGCTAACAGGTAAAAAATATAACGGTTTTCTACGTTTTTGTTTGGATCATGACCTTTGGTAGCGTATCTACCTAAAATTAGAGATTGCACGTTATTTTGTGAATTGAATTAAATTTGTTTATAGTACGCTTACGGTATATATATTCCATGAACTGCTTGAAGCCATTTATCGTGATACAGATGTCATGGAGACAAAATCGGAAGATTGACTGCGCCATCAAGAGCAAAATTGAAGCTAGCCAATAAGCTAGCCCTACGTTGTAGCGGTTTACGTCCTTCAGCATGTAGTACTTGGCAATTATGCCCACTCCAGCAATAAGCCAGAAAGTCACTAGTGCGTAATTAAGTACAACTTTCCACGCGTTTGGATCACATTGGTAAGTCTGTGTGGATGTGTTGAAGCGTCCTCCAATCAATCCGAAATGAGTTGCCATCCAATCCGTATACTTAACGAATTGAGAAACCCGTTTGCTAAACAAAATAGAAGGATGCGAAATCCTTTTTCTTTGAGATTTGCTCATTTGGGTTGCAACCAAAGTTATGGGTTTAGGTTCGAAAATTGAGTTGATGCGGTTTTCCATTATAATTTTTTATTAATATTTTCCAACACAAGCTGTACGGAGATTCTGCGACTATGTCAGCAACTACTTTCCCTCCAAAGTTTATCTTCCTTCTGCCCTGTAAAACAATGTGTTATTCAGTCTTCAATTAAGAACGGCATTTCATAGGTTCAGCAAAAACTAATTTCTTCTAATTGCTTCATCAATTCCATAGTTTCTCACATTGTAGATTTTATCTCCATTCCAGATACCTATCACCATACTTTTAATTGAGTAAATAATATTCCAGTTTCCATGAGGGATATCCATGGTAGAATACTTGTAAAGATGCGTATCAACCGGCAGAAAACTGAGAGGTTAATAACTGGACTGTAAGGTTTGCAGGTGGTATTGATTTTTTATTAGATTGGTTGCATATATAACTATTTTTTTCCATTTAAAATGTAGGTTTAGCGAATGAGACCAAGATTATATTGCTTTACGTGTACAAAACGTTTAATAGATAATGTGGAACACTATTTTATACAATAATTATTGCTTTAGATTTCAGAATTACATAATTCCAGTAATTATCGGTAACGACCTAATGTAGAGGGATAGCAGCAAAGAAGTCGGAACCCTCGAGCAAAAAAATTATCGTCTAAAATTTGACATTGTAACTGCTTGTGTTTGAAAGAAACAACCAATCATATTTGTTTTTCAATCCAGAAGTAACAAGTTTGCAATTTGATTCACACAAAAACTAAGCAGTATGAACGGAGTGCATTTGTCAACAAAATTTACGTTGCCAATGTTAACCTTCAGTGGTCGGAAAGATAGTAAATATAGCTCGACCCATTTCCGAATTTTTTTATCCCCAATTCGAGGTAAAAATTGAGCTTTTACTTGTTGAATAGCCAGCGTAGCTCCACTATTTACATTTGCCATGATGGTGAAAAAAATTAACATAACAACGAGTCCATCAAAAGAGGCAAATGAAAATAGAAGAAGTTCTGGAGCTTTGATATCTGATCCAAGTGAAACCAAAGTGTAGGCACCGGTTATCAACGCGATTATAATAAGAAACATGGCTACATGGACAATGATTCCTTGTTGATTATGATTAAAGTAGCGATTTAAAATTTGCAATTCTCTGTACTTCCGTATTTTTTTGTAGCATAAATGCCTCTGAGTTGCTGCGTTTGTATCCAAAATTCTACAAAAATGCTTTAGATAGACACGAAAAGAAAAGGCCTGCACAAATGATATCCAGGTCATTTGAAAGGCAAAAATTCCGAACGCATCAGTAAATAGCCAACAAATTACAGAACAACTGCTTAGCAATATCAATTTTGAAGAAAGTTCCCATCCAGAGCCGTTGAAGCTTTCGTTGCATTCCGGAAGGAGGAAGTATCCTAACGTAGCGGAATTACATGGATAAAACCACCTTTGTAAGGTGTAGCCAGTAGAGCAAAATGGAGATGTGCAGACGCCACACAAGAAATAAAACTGAAGTAACTTTTTTCCACGGGCTCCCAGCAGCTTTTCATTTCGACCTCGAGCGTGAATTTCTGTATAAATTTCACAAATATTTTTTTGGATGTTGCATATTTTTTAAATACTTAAATTTATTTTATTACCTGCCAGACACGCAATTTCAAACGATTTAAAAAGATTGTATAGCTCCGCGATTTTATGTGCATTTTGAAATGTTGACCACTTTGAAAAGAACAGTGCGGATAATGACGCAACGTAAAAAAGGCTTTCGAGTCGGTAAACATATTCTACACTGTCTAT
>JAQGAP010000863.1:0-25747 GCA_034697805.1 Orchesella bifasciata
TCCATCCACGCAGTGTCATCAATCACGTCCCGGTACCCATCTTGAATTTTCGACATTAAAGATGTAATCTGTGAAAGCCAAACAGTATAGTTTTTAAATCCCTCTATATTACTAACTTGCGTTGAAAAATTCAAAAGTAAACTTACTGCTGGAGTGTTTACACCATCATTATAATAAACATTCAAGTACGTTGTTCCCAGGGAATATCCAAAGATTTCTTTGGCTGTTTCCAAACACAGGACATCCCTTGGTCTGCAAAAATGCACATTGATATTAATTTAAAGTATTTTTACTGAATTATTTGCAAATTATTATAATTTATTGCTTACAAATTTGACTCTGTACACTTGAAAGTGTTTAAATCATCCAGCAGCCCAGTTGATTCCAAAAGAAGCTGGGTAGCCATTTGAAAATTTAAAACGTTCGCCAATGCCCTTTTGTCAGAAAATTTAACAGCTTGCAAAATTTGCATAACTTTTTCAAAGGGTAGGTTGACCACAGTCGTTGGGGAAACTTCAATGTCGCTCCCCTCGAAAATATGCGTAAAAAAGTCCTCCCAATTTATATTAGGCTCAGAACTCAACCTCTTGCTGAAGTATTCAACTGTTTTTTTCTCAAGTTGCTCCAAAGTCATGTCTTCCGCCCATGATTGTGTCATTGCTGCATAGCTCAACGAATTAAAAAAAGTTCCCATTCCCTGCATCTGCTCCGATCTGTATGGCTTCTTACTTCCGGAATACGTTTGCACCCTGGTGAGCATTGCGTCGTAATCTGAGCCGCTATATGGAAAGTTGGTTTGGCCGAGCTCTAAATTAATGCCGTTTCCACTGTTGGGAACGGTCACTTGAAAGAGTAGAGATCGGAAACCTGGTCTTACAATCCGATTGAGCTCAGCAACCATCGCTGACCACTCAAAGTTCTCACCAGGATCTCGGTTAGTTAAAATTGGCCAGAGTCCATAGTTTTGGGACAAATACTTGAGAATAGTCCTAACATCTTTTTTATCTTGTTTGCCTGCTCAAATCAAAAGATGTATTTTATTAGAAAATCTGTAATAGTAATGTTATGCTAAATATTGCTTTTAAACAGTAAATTATCACCTCTGTTTCTACACTGCTGATAATAGGTCTGCACTTCTTTAAAAAGGAACTCCTCGTCCAAATCTCCAGAGTTGTCTTCAAGCAGTTCTATTATTATTAACGTTTGAGGATTAAATTAGCAATTTGAAGCATGAAACAAAAATGAGTAAGATCAGAATTTCATGTGACATACTTTTAGTTTGGACGTCAACCATTCCCATGAGACTCTCAACTTGGTTCCGGTTATCGGGTCCGTTAACTCGTCTGGTGCAGACAAAGTTCAACCATGTGTCGTAGTTGCATGGATTAACCGTGAAGTTTGTAGCCGTCATTACTTCCAGTGCTAAAATCATAGGAATATAATTAGTTTTTTTTGTTTAAATAGTAAAAATTGTTTCAAATTATTATATAATTTTGTGTACCCGACTCGAGACAGTCATTTTCATAACAAACATCCTTGTCAAACTTGGTAATACCCTTCCATTCCTCTTCGGGCAAGCCTCCTTCCCTCGCCAACAGTTGGATTTTTTCGAGATATCGCTTTTGCAGTTCGGAAAGCTGACCCTCACTTTTTCTTGTTTGCCTTTTTGCGGTCGTAGTATCAGCAAAAATTAGTAGTACTACGGGTACTACCCAAAGTGTAAGTTTCCCCTTCATTTTGCCCCAGCTGTAAAACTCACTACAAAACTACACGAGTCCTGGATCGGATTGGAGTCTTTAAAATATATTGATACCTAAGATATTCCAGAATTAGAACTAACCTGTCCAAACAATATAGCAAGCCAATTTATAGCCACTTAATTTTTGGTAAGAAAATAACATGCAACTGTGTTTTATAATTCATTCTCAATTGTTCATATTTCTTCTTCCGCAACCTGTGATTTCTGATTTATGTGCGTAAAGTTCATTAAAGAAGGAAAATTCTCCAGAAATTCATTAGAGAATAATACGCTTTTTAAACGTGAAGCGGATAACGGCTAGTATTATCAAGTGTGAAAACCTAGTTGATTGCGGCATAAATCATCTTTACTAAACCCTTCCTTATTTGGTAATAAAACTGAGATCAAACAAAGCATGAGCTTCCAGTTGCGTTCTCAACGACCTACCCTGTAATATGTATGCGAGCAAAAATGTACGAAGAGACTCTACGTAATTGTTCAAAGCTCTATGATTTTTATTTACGCACAAGCGCACTAACTAACAATCAAGCAATAGATATGCTGCGTGATTGCGTGGTGTATTTTTATGCATGTAAAATAATAGATACTAATTGGCACAAAAAGATAATGAAAACTAAAAACTATGCGAATGATACATTCGTTCGTTCAGGTTATGCATCTAATATCGCACAGCCAATAACAAGATGTTCAATAACAAAGTGTTCTTAAATTTTTATGAGGATCATATTACACAGATTTTCATTTACAAACAATTACAAATGTTTTCAGGAATTTTTAAATGAGAAAGAAAATCTTCCGCCTCTCATTCCCTAATTGGCGTTTCTTTAAATAGGACTTGAACAACTTGAGAATGAAACTATCCAACCGTAAACACAAATATTAGACAGTATGGTTTCCTGACGATTTTTTGAACATCATGTGGGTTTTAATTATGTTCCGATACGTTGTAGTGTTGGGGCCATGCAATATTTTTACAGCTGTACAAATTGTTTTGTCACTACTGTAGGTGTTTGATTGGAAGTTACAGGTGATAGAAATTGATGATTGATATATCCTTATATCGTAACGAAGGATTTACTGCAACAATTCCAGTCGAATGGCCTTCACCTCAATGGGTCGTAGCAATAAGTATATTAATCCAAACATTAGAACTATGAAAGGAGTTAATTTTATTCCCATTTCCACTTCGTTCAAGCTAAAACTTTCTAAAGACTGATGTAAAGTACATTAGCAAAGGTAATTCTGTGAAGGCAAATATGAGGTCCTTTGAACAATATTCGGATACATATCCAGTTTAGCATTCATGTCTTCTACTGATTGTGAGATGCATCGTGAGAATAGCGAGCAAACTTTATCTGGACTAGGTGCGAAACTCTAACATCACCTGAAATGAGATATTGATCAATATAATAATTTATTTGCTTGGCTCACCAAATGTTAACTTCAACGCCACCAAACAAACAATATCAGCTGAAATAAAAAATTAACACGTAGATATATATTCTGCTTGGAGGTATACTTTGCGTCTCTACGTCTTCTTTTGATTGTCATCGTCATTACAATCTATCACTTTTGTAGCAATAAATAATTTATTTGAGAAGCTTTCTCTTTTGGATTGGACGCTTCTTGGGAAAGTAGAGTGGAACAGTTTTTGACATGATGCACGTCGCCCCAATTCTTGTTTTTTATCAGCAATCGGAATCTCCAGCTTGTTTCGAACCACATCAAAGTGTTTGTTGGAAATGAAGGGAAGCCCTTTTCCAACGTTTTGTGGGAGATTAATTAGAAAATTATTAAAAATGCATTTTCTTCAAGTTTGGCTGAATTCATCCAAATTGTTGTCACGAAGTGTTGTTTATCATCAATGTACATTTGAGCTAGACTTATGAAAACTACTTTTGATTATACCGTATGTTATAAAATATGAAAATGAATATAGGGTTCGCAAACACAACTAATATCATGATGTAGTTCAAAGGAGGTTAACTCTAAAGAAAGTATAGGGTGGAAACATCTCGTCAGAATCATCCATAAGAAACCTAGTAGCACCTATACACATGAATCACTCATTGTATTACCGGCTAGTGAATCACTCACCGGCAGGGACTCATTCCAAGATAAGAGTAAAGTTAACATGTGTCATGCTTCGTTATATATACACATTTACTGACAGCAGTATGGGGAACCTAATGAGAATATTTTTTTTAAAATTATGTGGGCTTATTATTTTAGCGTTGTAGGTAAGCAACTTAATTACAAATTACTGGATTCATATCAAGCTGGAGGGAGACATATTACACCCCGATAAACAATAACAGGTTTATAAAGAGCGTGATTCCATGATTCTAAGTTGTGATTACTGCCGACGAGTTAAAATTAAAAATAACTGAAACATTGAAAAAATGCATTTAGAACGTCACTAAATAATTTATAGTTTAGGATCTGCTACTACACAGCAACAGTACTGAATGACTTACGCTACAGATCAGTTGCACCTTTTCACTGCAAATGTAGAAACCATTGAGGATTTCAAGATGAGAAATTGCACAATTAAAAAAGAAGCTGCAATCATGGTCAACAACCTTCTCCAAGCTATGCATTTTGATGTAGCTGTTTGAGGTGATCCTAACGTTTTCAAACCATAAGGATTTCTCACGCAGGACGGAGTGGTTGATATTGGGGCTGATTGCTGATGTACTTGCCAAGACCAGCTAAGTTAGGGTCATAGGACGGGAGTAGCTCATAAGTTTTGAAATTATTAGTATTAATGGTTGAATTGCTTTTGTTTGAATTTTACTAATTTTTTAATCAGTGTATTGCATTGTCAGAATTATACAATCCACAATCTGTGGTGAGATGGAAAATTATCTACCAATTATGTTATTTTATTTAAAAGCTTTATAAATTTTGTTAAGCGTCAAGTCATCGTTTGTTCTATTTGGAATTATAATTTATTAAAGCTTTAATGTTTCTTTCCTTTTCTCTGGTTGATAACGACATGGTTTTTGTAGTTGCAAAGTTTTCTGACTGGCTTGAAGTAGTATTTGAGTTGAAATCTGAAGTTGATGTCATATTGAAAATTATACATAATAAAGTGAATTTTAGATTTAACATTATAACCTGACCTTAGAATTGAAAACAGACTCGATAAGAAAAAATACAAGGGGCAATTAAATAGTCATTGAAATACTGCTCATCTGCTCCGACCATTCTAGATTTCAAGCAGCGTTTTCTCCAGAACTAATTATTTCATATTCATTACGAATTCTTTACTACTATTATCGGTTTTACATACAATATTTGCATAGTAATGAATCACAAGATGTTATTAAACTAGTCTCCGTCTCTTTGTTATCCTATATCCTATCCAGTGTCACGAATAATGTTTTTGCGAGCAGTCACTCATATGTGACACCAGTGCAAAGGCAGAATAATAAGTTCATGATAACATACATACGAGCTCACAGCCTGTCAGACATTGTTCATTCAGAGCTAGCCCATATAACGTTATCACCATTTTCGGTAAAGTTGCAATTATTGTTGTAAACATTAAACTCTTCAATTCTTATTACTAACTCATAAACAGCATTTTAATCTAAAATGAAATGTTTGCAATCACAGAACCTTTTTTAAAAGAAATTATATCACATTGTTTAGAAATAGCTATAATTATCGATGTTACAGCGAACTTACATAAAAACTAATTGTTATATTATATGACATATATTCCTAAGCCTGATTGGATTTCTCTGTCAAACAAAAACTGGCAAGTTATTTCGTGTTTGTTGCATCAGACAGATTTATAATATCACAATGATTGTGTATTTAATACTTTGATTTTACACATCACAAGTTTTGCTAAAAGGTCACTACTTTCGGTGAACTACATCCACCCCAAAAGCAGCAGAAGTCCATATAGTATTCATGCAAGTTCACAGCGAGTTAAGTGAAACGTAGCTCATTCAGAGCTAAGCATCTCGTTTCAGTTTTCATCAACCCAATAATACAGAAAAATAAAGGATATTGTAAACTCAAGAAAGCATAATATATATTCTTCGCTTGTGGAGTAGACTAGTTGTTCTTACGCATAAGCTGCTCAAATCTGTGATTTTACTTTCATAAAACTATACACCACAAGTTTTGGCTTCACATGCAACTATGCTACCGTAGCTTCTTTTCGTTTCTTCTTGAGACAGGCTAGTCTGAAAGTATCAAACGGGACTCAAGAACTGAATCTACTCATTTTATATACATCTTGCACTTCAATCAGTTGCTTTAGAATAGAGGAAATGAACAGGGCCAATTTGCCCTGCCAAACTAATTATTGGCATAGTTGTAGGAGTGAATCTACCATTTTACTGGAACGACATGATTTCCTGCTCAGTTTTAGATAGCTGTAATTTGAATGCAGTTGATTGATTCACTTCACGTCATCATGCTCCAAACTCCAAACGCTACTGAATGGCCAGCTGATGATTTCTCGTTTAGCGCCTACCTGTTGAATATAGCAAAAATTCGATTGTATCCCAGTCAACAACATTTATTTATCAACTAGGGGATTTTCATAATTTGTTCTTGTAACACGTTTGTATTCAAAACTTTGCCATTTGCAGAAACACTTTTTCCTTTTTACAAACTAGTCGACAATTGACAAACTCAACTCAAGAACTAGAATTAGAACCACTAAGGAAAGGAGGTTTTTATTTAAGGCAGCTGGAATCGCCAAATCCAATTTACTTTCAAGGATGAAAATTAAGTAAAAACAGAGGTTTGTCAATTCTTTAAAAAAACTGACACAAATGGATTTTTATCTGACTAATTAAAATTTGGTAGCTGCAATAATTAAACCTTTCTGGACAATAATGGATTTCATATTTTTTCAGGTAATTTAATTCACACTGATTCAAGTTTAAAAGGCAGCAGCAAACCTATAACTCCTTCAAAAACTAACTGTTAAAGAAAGCGTACAATAATCATTCTAGCTAACAACTTGCTTTTGTATATTTCTGCTGATGAGCTAGATTTTTCTTAGACCAACTTTTTCATTTAAAAATAAAAACTGCTTACGCTCATCATTATTTCTACTTGCAAAAAAGATCAACGAGTTTCAGGTCCTGTGATGAACTGATAGAGTGCGCAAAATTTCCAGTAACCCCAATTGATTTCAAAACGTTCCATGGGTTTTAAACTAGAAACATAAATAAATCATAATTTACTTATAAAATGGTAATATAAAATAATGCTGACGATAACATCATATTAAAAGCAACTATACATCCGCCCCATTTTTCTTCAAAAGTTGAATCCACAAGTCACTTCTTGTTGGATTCTGTTGACTCAACTCGACCCTTGTCATGACCGGTGTGGAAAACAAGATGTTCTTGGGATCGCATTATTTTTACGTGCGTCATCTACTACAAAAACTGAGTAGGGATGAAAGTTTTCCCCCTTCCAGCACCCATTGTTGCCTGAAAGTTGGATTAGAATCAGATTAAAAAACTTAACAGCACGTCTGAAATCCAACTGAAGTAGCAAGCAAAGGACAATTAACTAATTTTAAAATTTCTATCCTTCCAGCACCGACATTAGAGAAAAGGCAACGGTTTGCACATTTCAAACTCTGGTTATTCACTTACCAAGTTCCAGTTTTTTTAAGTATACAAGTCTGATGTCTCTTTTCGTGTAGTTCCCTAACTCCGGCCATTGTTAGAAAATGGAACAGAAAAATTAGATCAAATCTTTAAATATTATACCAACAATCTCCAAATGAACTACGAAGTTTGTTTGCTTCAACTTTTGTTTTGATTTTGTTTTCTTGCTCTTGTATTACACAAGTACGAAAGGCATAGGAAGAGGAAAGGCAAGCATTACATTAGCTTACCATGATATGGTATACTCTACCAGCCGGTATACAACCCCACATTACACACAAAATCCACAGGTCGGATGGAAAAACAACAGATGTATATGAGCATGGTAATCCTATTGATGAAACGAGCTTATAGCTAACACACGATATGTATAACGTACACACAGCTTTTTTGTGTAAGTATATAAAGTATACAATGTACATAATGAAAATAAACATTCTTTGTCTACTCTGATGCTTTCCTTGAAGAGTTCATTTTCCATGCATTCCTATCAAAAGTTCTAAATCGCATGCAATAAAAACTGCAGCAAACTTTTACCTGATAAGGGCAAAAGCAAATTTGTAGCATATAAAATCCAGAGTGTGGGTTCCACGCCTCCTAAGCAGGGGAATGTTATCACACAATTCTTTGGGTAATAAAAGTATCCTTCGTCTTATGACGAAAGTCTATAGATTTTTTACCTGTTGTTGTCAGTCAGTTTTAATAAGGACGTATAAGTTAATCAATTCGGATAGTGATCGTTGCTTTTTAAACTAGTAGATTAGTTAAAAATCCTACCAATTTTAACCAATCAGTTGCAGCATCTTGTTGAGAACTAACATTTGAATTATTTTATAGGAATAGCAAGTGTTACAGGAAAAGGATGTATTTGAATAATTGCATGTAATAAATGGCCTGTACTCTCTCTACGCAGTGCTTTCTCACACGAACATTACATTGAGCATCAATTGTTTTGCGGTTGACTTGTTGCAGTATTACCCCTTCCTTGTTGGTCCATTGGGGTTTGGAGAAACGAGCTGTATGGAAACAAGAATCAGATAAACTACCTGGAGTGAGTATATACGCCTGCAACAAAAATATATTTGTGGAATTGTTTCAAATTGATATGTTTACGGAGAGGGTGAATACTGGGCCAAAATGACGTAAAACTCTAAACCACATACAGCTAAAGCATGGAAAACAAAAATAAAATTGTCAAGCCACTTTAAATGGGACGCATATATGTACAATATATATATATCACGTTTCTTAGCCGTAGTTGCGTGCTTCTACTTTGTATTGAGATCAATTGAAAAGAAGAAGAGAAATCAATTGGTATTACGTCATTTCTCGGTATAGTCGTATTATGGTTGAGCATAATGAACCAGTTGCCAACTTTCACCGTTCAGCACATCACACATTTTTTTGCATCAATACATGAGATTCTCGACTTTCTAAGAGGTTTTAAATACATCATCATGTTAAACATTCGACGGAGGTCAGGTTCACGGATTAAGGAGTTGGTAAATGCTCCTTATCGGATTGATGTCGCATCAGTTCACCAAGAAACTGCTGGAGATAAGCAGGAGGTTGGGATTAAGCCGGCTTATAATACGGAAATCAGACCAACCGATGTAGAAGCAGCGCAAATTTCTCCAGACAAAACTAATAACGCAGAACTGGAGAATGGGTATGATCTGAAAGATTTGAAATGCCAGAAAGGGAAAAGCGGGACAAAACTTTATTTGGAACAATACATCAGATTTCTGCACTGGGTGGGACTTGCTTCATTCAAGGAGCATTGGGAGAAGACAACTGCGCCAACGTATATACTTCATAGGGTACGTACATTAGATTTGAACATACTAGATTTTCTTTGTTAAACCGCCGAATGGGAAACTATTATTGTTTACGAGCTAATTTTATCACCTAGGCTTTGTTTCTGCTACTCAGCACTCTCACAGTTTTGGACGCTATAAAAATGATCAAAATCAGCAGCACCTTGTCTGGATCATATGCGAAAATGTACCGATGTGTTGTCGCTGCTCGTTTTAGCTTTAACGGCTTGAAAAGGATTTACTTTCTTGTGGTAGTTTCCTCAGGATCAAAGCAGATAATTAAAATGTTGGATGAACTACATGTTCTCGTTGGAGGCTGGAAATCGCAGTCCATGAAAAAGGTAACAAGCTAGGAGTATCCACATAAATCACATTATAAACTTGTCATTCAAATTTCCAAATTGAAAATTTATTGTTGAAGGTCGACGTCTTGGTTTTTGGGGTCGGGTTGTTATCATTCCTGGCAGCAATCCTTCTGCCATTGTTAGGCTGGGCCACAATTGGTCAGGAACTGGATCTTTCTCGATGTGTCTTGGAAAAATCATTTGAAATGAGCTTGGGCGTGTTTGTTTGGACAACAAACAGCACTGAAATTTCGGAAAAGTTTGCAGAACTTTACCTGTATTATGCTACAGATTTCACAGCGGTAACCCTTTCGCTTGGGATTACGGGCATTGTGATGGAATTTCTGGGTTCACTTTTGGATTACGCAAACAACGACCTCATGTTTTTCTCCGCAATGACCATGCACAAACTGTCGACGGAGTTTCAACTGAAAATGGAACAGAGAGGCTCAAACCTGGACTCCAGCTTAAATAAATATAGACAACTACAAAAAGCATCTACTTGTATTGAAGAGGCTTTTGGGAGACTCTTTAAAATATCCCACGTGACCAACCTGTTCTCTTGCGCATACTTTGTACTGATTTTGGTGTCAAGTAAGGGGTATTCTGTGGGAATGATATTACTCGTCCTCCAAATTCTGAAGGTATGGGTAACATACTCTTTAGCTGCAAAGTCAACCACTGCAGTAAGTAGTCCTTTGCAAAATGTCATTATTTTAAGGCATTTTAGTATACAACATTCAATTAAAAGCTCCATGTAATGTAAGTAAGTATTAAAAAATAGATGCATAAAAATTGTATGCTTTAGAACAAATGTTTTCGAGAATTGGTTCGGAATTCAATTATTGAAGGAAACCTAATGGAATATGACTCGAAGAAGACATCCGCACTGTTGGAATCCTCAACGGAATCTCCAATTGGACTTGGCTCAGAAACCTTTTTCATTGATGAAATATTCTTGCTCAAGGTCAACAAGATCTAATACCTTTGCTTGTTTAAGGATGATGCGAATGCAACTTCAGCTTGTGCATTTCTTGTAATTTTCAGTTTGCAACAATGGTGGGGACATTTTCTGTCTTCTTGATTGATTCTGTGAAGGACTTTGAAGCGGACTAAAACACTCCATTTATGTTTTTTAGAATAATATGTTTTTTATCGTCACTCACTAACAGTAGTTTTAGTAGATCCGCACTCAAAATAAAATATAAATTAAAAACCAACGTCGGTTATGCATGTTATGATATGTTAGGTTGATTATATATGTACCACGATAATTTTATTGTACCAAACATTTAAAAACATTTAGTATATAGTTAACGTTATTATTAATTAAATTTTACAGTTTCATGTACTTGGAATTGGATATTATGTCACTGACGTAAAAAAAACTATTGCTAAAGTGAATTTAATGGTTCTATTGATCGTATAGTTGTAATTACGGTTTAATAATCTATTGAAAATCTTTAATTACTTACGTCAACATTCTTTTATCATTACGTTAGACATTAGATTAATTAGTCTACCATCCACACTGCAACCAGCTACATCATCACACCTTTCAATTTGTACACTAGATTTTTAAGCTCAAAAGGGAATTTCAGTTGGAGAACTTTGCTCGGAAATGAGACTCCACATTGTTTGTCTGATTGCCTTAATATTCGTAGCAGCGTCATTAACGGTTTTTCTTAATTACAAAATCTATTTGCCACAATATTGTTCATCAAAACCGATATTGTTGATTATTTTTCTTTCAGAACGCTGCTGGTACTGGTAAAAAAATGACAAAAGAGGAGGTTCAACAAAAAATTCAAGCGATGAATGGTAATGCCAGGGGCTAGCAACTGCAACCTGGACAATCCATAAAAAACTTGGCAATACTGAATTTCCCAACAGACGAATTGTTAAAACTTTTGTTTGAAATAATAAAGTTAACTCAGTTGCGTACGAGCGTATTAATTTCCTCCAACTTATCATACTCCACTTTCCCAAAATCGAGATTTTGTTACATGAGGTGCAGTGACAACTGTCAGATTTTAGTCTTTGGCACTTTTATAATTGTGGCATTTAGCAAACCATGTAGTTTTAGAAAAATGTATTAGCAGTGGCAATCAAAAGACAATCTACCATGAGTTACCTATCCTGTTTGCATTTAATTGGATGGCGAAATATTGCCCAAGGACATAAACTCTTCAAACTAAATAATGGTGATGTTTTCGTGTTTGATAGCAGTTTAACGTTTTGTTGAATGTATATCGTGCTTGCATGTAGATAGCTAGCGTTGTTTGAAATGTATACCTAAACTGCACCAATCGGCATTAATTTTAAAAAGGTGAATATATTCACGAATGAAGAGGATAATTAATAATTACTATTACAATACACTTTCTTTTGTGCTTACTTAAATGGTTAAGGTTTGTAATACACTTGTACATAAAGATTTAGTCTAAGCAGAACATATTTCGCAGTTTAAATTTTGAGAAATTACAACAGGTCAGTGAACAATTTCCAATATTAGCATTGTAAATGGCAATTGAACGTCACGGTTGCAACCAGGATTGAAATCGTACGGGTGTGCGAACAAAATATATTTTGAATAAGCAACGATGTCAATCAAATTTTCAGCTAATTCACTACCTGATTTTACCTTTGAACAACAGCAGATCAGCCAGTATCCCGTAATTTATTTTGTAGATAAACTGAATAAAGTTTGCTTGTAAGCGTCAGAATGACGCTTTCCTTGATTTTCATAGCCTAAAATGAAAATAGAATTTATTTAATATTTTTATTTTGGCCCGTAAAATAAAATCATATTAATGTATACTGATCGTGAGATCATAATACGTAGTTTGCCTATTGTTGTTCCAAATAGAATAAAAACCTATTTGTTGATGTGCACGTTTGGGATGAACTCAACTCAAGCCTTGACGTGACTATGTAATTTGTCATGCAAAACAAGATTTTCACATAAAATTCTGGTGTCATCAATCACGAAGCTGAGTATGGACGAACGCGTTATGTCCCAACTCTCAACTCTAAAAAACGAAAGAAACATTTTTAAACATTGTATGTTAGTCTGGAAACGACTATAAAAAGTTTAATAAATTGTATACCAATTGACAAGCATTTTATCATTACATTCCTGTGCTTCCATCATGATGAAGGGACAGAAAATTTGCAATCTTTTAAATCCAATCATCCGCATCTTCATTAAAGAAAATGTAAATTTTTATATTTTAACTCATGTTATTCGCTGGCCGAGTTCCAGTTTGTTGAGTTTTCTGAAGCGGATAGTAACTGATGACTGCTGTCGTGTACTCCATTGTTTAGTAATCCAAATGGAATATATGTTGACTTCAACATATATTCCAAACGTTATAATATTTACTAGCAACTGCTTAAAGACCCAAAAAATTTCCGACCGAATTTGACTTTTGTTTTGTTATCGTGCTTTTGTAATGAACATGGACAAAAAGCATATGAGAGTACACATCTTTACAGCGTACTATAATATTGTATACATCATCAGCCGGTATACAGATACACTCAATCCACAGGTCTGATAAAAACCATTGGCAGTATATGAATATGGTATACATTTATGATACGTGGGTGCAATCCACTACATTCTATTCACAAGGTATTACATTTCTGAGAACTAAAGGTCTTTGTCTGCTTTAGGGCGATGCTATTTTGCAAGAGTGCATGCATTTTTTACTCAAAGCCGTAAATGGCATATATGCAACACAAATGCAGCAAACTTTCATTCTGATAAGAATGATTCATCATTGAATTTTCAATTAAACGAAGCAATCACACGATTCTTTGATTTATTGCAGAATCCCTTTGTAACCAAAATTTCCTCATTCACAAATCTCAAAGATAGTCGCATTTAGAAGGCACATTTCTTTTACGTTCCCCCAATAATTTCATAGAAATCAGCCTAGACACGAAAAAAAAAACTTTGCTGATGTAAATTTTCCCTATAACATTTATTCCCATAAAATATTTTTGACTATTAAATGCGCTTTACGAATAGATAAAAAAGTGTATTTTACAGGAAAAACCGGCATATATTTACATATATTATCGTATCATGTAATATATTGCCTTTTCTCATCGGATATTGATTTTGATCAGTTTTCGTAACCCATTGGAAAGTAATTATTTTTTAAGGACTAAATTAAGTCTGGGTTTTTGCCTACTCAAAAATTCAAAATTGAAAAATAGTCTTCTCGTAGCAAGCAGTTAAATCAAAATGAGTTTTCAAATCTGACCCTTTCGTTTAACATAGGATATATCTACTTCTTGTTAAATGTCTTAAGACTAAGTAAACATGGCATGTCTAGACTTAAATCTAATATACTCGATGCACAAATTGGTTTTAAAAATCCATTTAATATCTTATATCTCTCCATCTCGCATAGCTAAGAACCTATGGTTTTTTAGTTAAGCCAAACGTAAACTCAGCTCTTTTTATCCAAAAGATATATAGCAAATCATTTTTGCAATTAAAAATCCTTCCGGTTAATTTAAAGTGAGTTTTGCAGCTCTCTTTTTGAGCACGTAAGCGACAATCAATGCATTACATATTCTAATCATATAGTTTTTTGTCGCTATCGCTCCTTCGTGTTAGGCTTGAATCTATCTGTTTAAGACGTGTTTTTTTCTAGCACGACCGTGAAATCTGCAATCCGAACAACCAAAAGCTACCAACTTAGTTCAAACGAACGAAAAGATTTAAACTCCATCTTTCTTTTGCGAACAAGTTTTGGTGATTGTGATACAAATTCTTTGTTAAAAGAAATTACAAGAATCTTCAAGCCTTAACTCCTTGTTCATTTCCAGATCCCAAACACAGTTGAATATTTTATCATTGAATTACTATTCGGTTCCAGTTTCAACAAAATCGTGCAATTAGGAGCGCAGGGAGCAAAGTAATCGGCAGCATTTTTATACATTTACGCACAAGTTAAACGGTGCATGTAAAAGTTATCTTTCACTAGCTTTCCCCACATTCAAAGTTACTGTCTATAATTTAATATTGGACGGATGAAAACTTGTTTCTATTAATCAGTAGGCTAAAAAATCAAGTGCTGCATCTTTATCATCAGTTTGACATTCAGTTAAATAGAATCAGACGGGGCTTTAGAAAGCAATTTCGCGTACGTGTTTCGCTCTTGTTTTGTACGTGTACTTGTACGTGTTTTTATTAACGAGAAAAACAATTGCTGGATTTTGTTTCCAAAAAATGAATATGATACGTCTCATAATGATTGCACTAGCTCTAATTCCAGTATCAGACGTTGCTGGCCGTCACTCCACCTGCTTAGCACGCCTCTTTCCTCACTTAAATACCAACTGGGAGAACTACGTGCTCTACTTCTACAATTTCAATAAAAACGCTAAAAACATATTTGTACCAAATGCGTCCTTGTTGCCGAGGTTTATAACAATCCAAACTGAAAAAGGGTTGAGAAGAGACCATTACAGATATTCCGACACTTTCAACGTGATCATGAGTCCGATTGAGTACGGGAACGAATGGTATAGTGTAAACGAGCCCGTTGATGTGTTAGGTGAAACTGTCGTACCTTCACGAACCATATTTATTTTAGTTTGGGGAACTGCTCGGCATTTGCAAGATCAGTTGTTGAAGCGAGGAATTATGAGCAGAAATATCGAACTTGCCAAATGGAAAAGCAAATGGCAAATGGTAACATTCCCAGCGCTAAAGGTTATTCTCACATTACCCCAAAATTTTGAATGCGAACCGAACATTACTTCAATCACAATAATCGGCCGTGGATACTGTTCCTCTGCTCCAATTCTTGTAACCGACTTTGCTAAAATGTGGAGCCTCACAGATCTGTATCAGCTTCATCGATCGCTGTTTTGGAATGCGAACAATAAAGAACTTCCTGGATTGACCCCAGTGTGGCGTGATTGGTTTAAATTGATAAAGAAGCTACCAAAAAAAGATTGCCTTGCCCCAGCAAATCGGAAGAAACACAAATGCAACCATGACATCATGACATTATATCTTTTGTCTGCAACACACAACATTTCACTGTCCTTACGTCATAACAGTGTTAAAAACCTAAACAACTTGAAGTTTCATTACATTCACGACGGTCCCGAATTAATCGTTTCATCGGCTACCTTTTCAAATGTAGATTTGTATACCACTGGTCGTATGCATTTTAACAAATTTGACTCCAAAATAGTTCTTTATTGTCCCAGAATGAAGGAGGATAAAGAAATGTTTGCAAACTTTTCTCTGTGGTTAGAACCCTTCCCTTCAGAAATATGGATGGCAACGTTGACCATACTCGTTTTTGCCGTTCTTTATTGCTACAGACATCATCGTCAAGCTGGGAAAGTAGTTGAGGAATTTATTGGATTCATCGCCAGTGTTTTCGGAGCATCAGCCAATCCTCGCCATTTCATCATGATTTGTTCAATGGCATTTCTCATGACGCAACTCTATTCAAATGGATTAACTAGCATTGTCACTGTCACTCCAGCACCCAAAGGCGATATCAACACATTCAAGGAATTTGTAGAGCAAGGATACAAGATCCTTTTTAATCAACCAGAGTTCCATTACTCCCCTAACAGAATGTATGGGAACGAATTCAATTCATTTGGGGTTTCTCCAGAAGAAGCTTTTTACGTGTCTGAATCCATCAAATCTGATAAAACATATGTAAACATGTTGACTAAATCAAACCTACGTCTCGGGCAATCCTATGATAAATCAATGTCAAAATATGTAACACCTCAATACCAGCAATTGCTAAAGAAAACCAGTGACACATTTCATTGTTTCGAGGTTGTTCAAACATATGATAAGAAGTTGTGGAGTTGGCTAACTAAAACCGAAAATCAATACTGGCTCAAAGACTCAATCCAGAAAATCGTTGCATCTGGCCTATTCTACAAATGGAAAGAGTGGACAGATTGGCATCAACTACTTGAGACAAAGTTGCACTACGATAACGTTTGGGGAAAGCCTGATACGGTTGAAATAACTAAAATTAGAGCGGTGACCATATTTTGGGCTTTGATGCTGCTAATTTCAATCGATGTATTTATAATTGAATTAAAACTAGAGGTTAGTTTATTGAAAATGTATCAGAAGTTTGGGAAAGTATGGGCTCCTTTGTCAAGAGCATATGCCGTATTGTGGAAACATTGTTGCACTAGACGTTTGAATCACCAAAATCTAGTCATTGTCCGCACTGCTGATACTAGTTCGTTATAACCTGATAACAAAGACAACAAACTGAGACTTATTTTGTAAGATACAACTACTTCACAGGTTTGGTGTCCACTCCTTTTGATTCATAATTTTTATGGTTGTTCGAAAGCAAAACTGTAAATTTTAGAAATTCGAAATAAATGTAGGAAAATATTATTCGATTTTTATATTATCCGATATTAAAAAATTTATGTAAATTGATATGATAGGAAAAGCAATCCATGCAAAAATATTGCTGAGTCATATAATCACGGGTTCAATGTATGTATGCTCAGTGGAGTTGAATTATTGATAAGGTTTATTTGGTTGAGGAAAGTCGGATTATAAAATGATTTCAACTCACGAACACAGACTCTACTGTTTACTTAAAGTGTAAAAAACCGTAGCGAGTCATACAGCAAACTCAAAAGTGTAGTAGGCACAGAAAAATATCTTAATGAAAATGTTGATTTTGTAATGAAACGACTATTTATGCAGTTTAGAATGGACACAAACTACATATACCATAGGGGAAAAGCCTGCAACTTGATAGGAAATAAAAAAAAATTTTGCAAACTGTGATACGTGTGGAAAAGACAAAGAAGATGTGTATCATATCTTTTGTGTATGTGTTCATTACAGAGTGCAACAAAAACAACTGAGCGGAGAAATTGGTATAAACTTACTACATATCAAACAAGAAGAATTTATAGCTAAGGTCTTTAAGGATCAAACTAAAGGAAATATTGAGAAATTATGTAATTTTTGGGACGTAGCAATGCGTACTCGTGATTTTAATTGTACGTACTAATTACAAAAACAAACCTCTGTAAAATTTGAATAACAATTCATTATTACTATTATCAACATTATTTTTGAAAATAATCATTATGTAACTCTGAATGACCGTGTATGATGGCAAAATGGTCAATTGAATAAACCTATCTATCTATCTACTTAAAAGTGTAGCAAAAGTGTGTTGTGTATCCGATTCAAACCTTAATTGCTTTAGTTTTTTATCCAGTTGTAAAATTTTTATCAATAAATTCTCTCAGACGTATATACACCATTTTATTTGTTTCATTTCACTACATTTTACCCTGACAATTTTAAAGGCGTTTCGTAGGAAAATTGTTACGTAAGCATTTGAAATTGGAATCGTATTACCTTATCATACGATTAGATTAGTACAAAATCAAGATTTTTGTAACATAAGTCAAAATTTCATAATTCGTGCAAAACATTAATTTCAGCCGCAATATTGGCCAGCATCCCTTCTATTTCAGGTTTGTCCATCACCGCACTCCCACAGGCAGCGGAAATTCGAAGGTGGTCCCTGTAGCTGAACGTGCTTATCAACAGACCTGCAACATTGTAATTTTCAACAACTGAAAGATTTTTCCAGCTTTGCATTAATATGCTAGCTTAAAATGGTTTACTTACCAGTTACTCCTACTAACGGCCCAGTAATAAAATCCGCCCTTAGTAATCTTTTCCCATTAAAACTTAAATCAAAGGCAGGACCCGGTAAATTGGTGAAGCCCACCGGTGTGAAACGGTTTGATGTTAAAAACTTTGTAACGATAGGAAAGTGCGAGCCAAAGCATTTAGTGAAAAAAGGGTACATCAAGGGTAAAGTGTTTTTTCTAGCGCTTTTCAAAAGCTTCTCGACTTTGTTGACTCTTTCAATTGGATTCAATGTCAGAGATGTTGGTAGTTCCAGGAACGTCGTAGTTCTGGAACAAAATATCCGGATTACCTTTGGTAAACATTTCTTACGGGCGGTAAGTGGTAATTTGATGTGTAAAGGTCACGCTACGCTAGTATTTTCGTCTTCAATCACATGTGTACTACTTAAAAGTAACTTACAAATGATTTCGGAGTTCCTTTGGGTGACCAGATAGCGGCAGTGCAATGAACACTTTGACTGTGTTGATGAGTACATTCTTCTCACTTTTATTTTGTAGCAGGTGGAGAGTTTTTGCTGTACCCGCAGACAGGGCGCTCAACAGCACTCCAGTGAATGTGGCTCCAAGCCTTTCCTTTGTCTCTCGAATCTGATTAACTGGTATTAGAACTTCATGTCTTTTATACAGCAAACTACCTTCACCAAGTTCATGGAGAAGTGTTTTGCGTGAATAAACTTGTGCGGTACGGAATAGCTCAAAAATAAGTCTCATATCAATTATTATTATTATTATTATTTATTACAAGTTAGCATCCCAGTACAGGGCCCTTACGCTAACAGGCTTCAGTTTAATTGAAATACATGGAAATATATGGAACTTGAATAAGTATTTGTTAATGTGCTTTAAAATAGTACATAATAATTACATATTTGATAAAATATTACTTCTCAGCTTTGATATAATCGTGCTACATCATTTATAATACATGAATAGTCAAAATCACAGGTTGTCTCTTCATACTCCTTTTTGTAATGTTCTCTCACTCTTTTCTTAAAAATGTTTATTTTTGTACTGCTTTTTACATCTTCTGGTAGTTTAATCCAGGCGTTTGTTAGTATATAACTTATGTAGTTGTCGAAGTTGTTACGATTTGTAGAGTTGTTGGTACCTGCACGTGTCTGACGGGAGATTATACTAACTAAAAAAATAACTAATTATACTACTATATACTACTATACTGTTCTTTATACTACTATATATACTAATTAAAAACTGGAAGGGTAACGATAAAGCAGTCAACATCTTACTTATCACCGTCTGTTGGCTAGGGCCTGCAACTTGAACATCTTCCATTGATATCCCAACCAATTTTTCAACTATCGCACGCACCAAAGAATATCCCAGAATTACCCAGACAATGGTGAAAGCGAAAAATGTGGATGGTCATTTCCTCATTTTTGCACTCTCCTTTCAGACAATCATTTTGGTAGTTGTTAATAACGAACCATTCCCACGGACTTTTTTTTTGATGAAATGGCTTATTCAACAATTCCTCCATGAAGCTCTGCACCTTTTTTTCCACCTCGTCGCTACTGATTCCTTCAATTTGATGCGGTTTTATATGATTTTCTATGCTGAAGTTGAGATCTTTTTTCCAAAACAAAAAGCCTTTCCAAGATTCCACATATTGCTGTAATTCAGGATAACCCGTGCTATTGGATCTGCTGGGGAGCCACCTGTCCTCAATCAATTTTCGCATTTCATCGATGCTCACTTTTCCATCGTTAACTATTGAAGCGACTATCACACATTTTGGGGAATGATCTTGATAGCAAGGAAGAAATTCCAGGGCAAAGAGGCTCGCAGGTGCTGCTTCAATCTTTCCGAATGTCCCATTGTGATATCGACTCGCCAGTCGGGATAAGATAAAACGGTAAATATATATTGGCGTGGAAAGAATCACAACTATTAACCAACACACAAAAATAAAGAGCCCAATAACAATTTTAAGGCTTTCGAATGCAACCTCAAAACATGCTTTTAAAACACTACCAGCTTTCATTTTATATTGTATTATGTGTACGATCTATTGCTCTCCTTTCCCTTTTGATACTGCTTTTAAGATTAAAAGTTTGCAATGTGGAAAAGTGAGTTCATGTGCAATCATCAATATTTTCCGTCATTGTCTCGCAACTTGTTTTTGTGCTTCATAAAGATAACAAATAGTTGGTAGATTTTGACGAAGTTGAACTGGAGTCAGCTGCCAATACACTTTTGAAAGCATGGGAAATTATGAACAAAGACCGAGTTTTAATATAATGGAACTGGGATTGTTTGTGTTGATAAATTATACAAGCTACACTTGTCAATCTTTTTATGAGCAATGAAAATGAGTTGCGCAAACAGAAACTCCCAGCCTCTACCAATGTTACACGTAAAACTGCAAAGCTCAATGATAAACAATCCCGAACTTTGTCTTCCTGAAACCCTTTTTCTCAACTCCATAGGTACACCTAGAACGTCGATGGCATAACAAACTGGTTCGCTATCAGTCTTAATTGTCGTCATCTGTCATCTTATTAAATTTGATATTCCACCATGCTTATGCTTAAATATGTATATTAGTTCCAGTTTCATTATACTGAAATATATTATACATAGCATAATCGAATATATTGTCTGAAATAAAGCAAAGTTTTAATTCTCTAAACTATCTTAGATTATAGTATTATTTAAAAATTATTCCACAAAATTCCAACTGAAACAGCACATGGGTCTTAAACCTTGCAAGTGTTCTCTTGGCATTTTAACATAGACAGGATAGGAGCACCGTCGGTGTTCTCCCATTTACTAATGTTAAACCTTTAACATAGGCAGGATAGGCAAACTTCAAGTGTTCTCCTGGCGGTGCCACCGTGCCATGAAAGGTTTAAGACCCATGAAACAGCATGGAAGGAGTAAAAGTAGAATAGAGCTGAACCATTCCATCAATTGCTTCCTTAGAAATTCTACCTGTTGAAGGGATCAGAAATGAACAAAATTAAAATAACAATCATCAATGCACCGCCATGAGAGAGAGGCAAAGGTTTGCATATTTTAAATTTTTGCAATTTGCTTACAAAATTCCCGTTCCATAAGATTATCCAACTAGTAAACAAGTCTTGACTTCCTTTTTCCTTCGTGTAGTGATTTATTTCGTACCTTTTCTATTTGAGATATGTGTAAAATAGAAAACTAAAATTCAAACTTGTAAATATATTATCAACTGCTGAATCAAAAAATATGGTTCAACTTTTGTTTTGATTTCTTGAACTTGTAATGGACATATTCAAAACGGATCTGAAAGCAAATCCAATATGACTTCACAATACTCCATCAGTGAATACGCGAACAGATCATCCAAATGTGAATTTCTCTAACGTTCCCCAAATTCATAGAAATCTGTCTGGACCCGAAAAAACTTTTTTCCTGACGTACGTTCCCCTTTTTACATCTTATGTCATAAAATATCTTTGACTATTAAATGCATTAATGTTTACCCTCTGCTAAACTGTATTGTTTTGCTCTAAAAACTGGCATATACTTATAAATAATACCGTATAATGTGCCGACCTTTTCCCGCTGAATGCTGATCTCGGTTAGCTTTCGAAATCCATAAGAAAAAGGAAAGATAGTGGCAAGCAATTAAATGAAAAATAGTCGGTAAAGAAGAAACCTGGCGCTTAAGATAGGTGTGTATATTACAGTAAGCCATTCCATCATTTCACTTGTAAAATGTTTTTTCCATCTCGCATTGCTAAATACCAAAGCTTTTCCTTTCCAATACAGCTCAACAAAACTCCAATTCATTCCTTTCAAACAAACATAGCAAATCATTTTTACATAAAATTTTGTTCGCTTAATTTACAGAGAACATAAAAGCTCCCTTTACAAACACGAAAGTCATACTCCCCCCATTACGTGTTGATATTCCAATATTTTTTTTCGTGATAGCTATGGTTCGTTGGTGGTATGCTTGATTATAGCTGAGCGGATTTCTTAGCATACGTGTCTCTCCTCCATTACAAATTTGAAGCTTACAACACATTTGGTTATTCAATAGGCTTATCAATACTTTATGCTGAAATAATGATATTCATACCTGGTTAAAACAAGGCCACGCATCATGTAAGCGTATTTTCCACCGGATACGTGTGGATTGGTTTTGGTAAACCGTCAAAAAACCAATTTGTTTTTTTAGACTGCGTGTTTATGGAGCTTTTATCTATAGTCGGAAAATCAAAAAAGGTATTCTAGACTGCCGTAAAAAAGTTTAAAGTTACTTTCTCATCACGAGTCCTGTTGTTTAAAACTATAGGACAAATATTACAGCTTTCTCTCCCATCATTTTTTAATACGCTTTGTTCCAGCTACTTGCGGGATACCTGAGACTTAGCATACGTGGGTTATTTGCAATACTATACGAACTGAAGTCTCATTGTATCATTTCATTTTGAACAAAAATTTATGTTGGTCATACAAAATAGCTGCTTGTGTGAGTTTTCAGTCATCAGTTGCCGAGATTTTAACGACTGTATTAATTGTTAAAAGCATAAATATTTTTGTTCAAAACAACGCTTTTTAACTTTTAAATATTGAAATCTGTATGTTTACTAGTATTTTCTTGGTTGTACTTTCACTAGTTGTTTGTTTCCAGTGCTTACACATATCACACATATTTCATTTCTTAAATACCAACTGGGAGAACTACGTACTTTATGTCTTCCTTTCCAGTAAAATCGCTGATGGCAGCCTTGTTCCAGATGCGTTGTTGTTGCTATTATGAACAAATTGGCACACAGATCTTCCAATATTCCCAGCGTTGAAGATCAATCTCACATTACCACAAAACTTCGAGTGCAAACCGGAAAATATTCCGTCACAATGATCAGTCGTGGATACTGTTCCTCTGCTCCAATTCTTGCAACCGGCATTGCTAAATTGTAGAGCTGCATGGATATACACACTTCATGGATCACTGTTTTGGAATGCGAACAGAAAATCCGGTCTGCGTCTTGGAAATTTTTATCTTAAATCAAACTCAAAATTTAATCACCAAATTGCAGAAATTGATGAGAGAAACCAGTGACCAATTTCATTGTTACGAGGTTCTTCAAACATATGGTAAGCGTTTAATTAGCTGGTTGACTAAAACGGAAAACCAATACAGGCTCAAAGAATCCATCCAGAAAATCGTTGCAACTGGGCTATTCTACAGATGGGATGAGTGGACAGTTTTGGCATTATATGCCTGTGAGAAGGCAGTTGCACGTTAACGTGAGAGGAAAGCCAGAGATTGTTGAAATAATTAAATTAGAGCAGTGGCCATATTTTGGGTTGAAATGCTTAAAATTTCAATGGGGGTTTTTTAAGGTATGCAGTTGCATCTCAAGGGTAACTGCCGTACTTTGGAAACCATGCTGCACTGGACGTTTGAATCGCCAAATTGGAAATCTAGTGATTGTCAGTACTGCTAATTCCAGTTCATAATAATTTTGGTAAGTATAAACAGGCACTGGAAACAAACTACTCGTGAAGAAAATAAGTAGTAAATCAACAGTTTCATTATTTTAATGTCAAAGAATTTTCTGTTTTGAGCAGAAATAATAATGCTTTTAACATTTAATACAGCCTTCATAAACTCGGCAACAAAAAACTCCCACGAGCAACTAAATGCTAAAATATTGTTCAAAAGAAAAGGATAGAGCGCAATTTTATTCATATAGGATAATTCACACTAGGCAAGTTTCAGGTATCTGGCAAGAAACAGGTACACCACGAAATAAGAAAATGAAGTGAGAGAAAGCTGTAATATTAGTCACATAAATAAAAAAAAACAGGGTTCTTGATTGGAAAGTATCGCTGGTTGCTTTAATACTACTTGTTGCCAATACAGCAGACAGTTTTTTAAAATTCGGATTAGCTCCGACACAACACGTAGTGAGAACACGCTTACGTGATGTGTGGCCATGTAAGGTGCCGATAAGAATACTATTTCAGCACAAAGTATTTAAAATATATTCAGAGGCATTAAATTTTTGGACAAACACGTCAGCAAAAATGATTTACAAAAGGTAACAACGATCAAACAGCGCTATTTATCTTACATTTATTTATCCTACGTATGTGTGCAAGTCTTAAATTCTACCAAATAATGTATTGCAACAGCCAACAAAAAACATAGACAAATACAATTCCGTTCGTTCTTGAAAGCTGAGTGGGTGAATTCGAGGTGTTCAGGATCCAGATTTCACAGTTGTAGTAGAAGAGGAGAAAAGACACCTACGTATGGTAGGGTAATCAGAATCAAGCATAACACAGACGAACTATGGCCTATGGAAAAAACAATATTGGAATATCAACCTGCAATGGATTGTGTATGGCTTTTGTTAGTAAAGAGTGCTGTATGTAATGTTCCTATAAATTAAGGATTTTTAAAAGTCAAAATGATTTGCATGGAACAGACTGGGGCTTCGTTGGGAATCATGTTTTGCACATAGTAATTTAAATCAGATTTTCGCAAGTAAAGGTACTGCTCTGTTATTTTCATTTCATGTAAAAGTGATTCTGCAATACAGTCACTAAATATTAAATAACAATAAATTCTACGATGTTGAAAATTACTCAACGAGACAAATTTAAGGTAGTTTAATGAACAGTATTGGACAATCATTTAACAGACTAAGATTTTCTTAAAAAACCAATTGGTTATCATTTTATAGCTGAGGTATAAATGGAAGAATCGAAAATCATGATGGAATATCTTCATCTGCCATTTCCTTTTATAGCTCCAGTGGTAAAGAATATGGACGATTGTTCATTGTTTCATACACAGTTCCTGGAATGGATGTTTAGGTTGGCGTGCATAACTGTATTTTCATACTGTTGGCCCCATGCAATGTACTTTGTACTCATGAATTTAGTCGTTATGCTTCATATCCATTCATTTATAAAATTGAAAACAACAGCCGCCGCCAAATGGAACAATTCTTATTACCAATAAACCTTCATATCGACAGATAAGTATATCACCACAAAAATGTATGTAGCTAATCAGAGGTTACAATATGTTTCACGTGTATCCTCTTTTACTTCCAACTAATCATAACTGTTCATATATTGCATACGGTTCCTGAAATATAAGCAAAATGTACATAGGAAGACATGAACTGGTATAGAAGTGTGTGTTATGTGTTCTATTTCTGCAACTCCACAACATAATAATTCGGGGTCTACTTATGAATGAGAGGTTCAAATTTTGCTAGAAACTTCTGTTTTATGAGTATTTCAATAATGCCCTTCGAATGACATATTTATTCAATGACTTTAAATGCAAACATTCAGTTTTACATTTTATTGCAATGAACGATATAACGGACAAAATAATGCATGAGTTGATGAATATTCTGAATATTATTATTATTATTATTACGTTTTATTTGCAGACTTTTGGTAACTGAACATATGAGAAAACAGACCAACGTCCAT
>JAQGAP010000864.1:0-25699 GCA_034697805.1 Orchesella bifasciata
GAAAGAATAACAGAAATCTCGAGTGCTGTGAATTTCACCCGGAAAAATGCTTTTGTGAAGCGTCTCATGTCATATTGGAAGCTTAAGCGTATGATCCGTAGTGGAGTTCCATTGCTACGTCGACTTCAGGCAGCTTCTCTGTCTACTAACGCACATGCTAACGCTCTTACTACCCATTCACGTGCGATGGATCCGGCAGAGGTAGTTATTCAATTTTGTTTCAGTTTCTTTTCAAGTTAAAAGTGAATGAACAATGAAATGACTAATGCAAATTGATTTATTAGGTGGAAGCAACAAGGAAAACCTACGCATACTTTACACGACTCCGCCAAGACCTGGAGAAGTCACGTCTTTTATGCGAACTCATTAGGAAACGGGAGAAGCTGAAGAGAGAGCAAATCAACACCACCTGCAAACAGGTGGATTTAAAGATCCAACCTTTCAATCATTTCCTCTCCAGTATCGTCGATGAACTGATATCCATGGACTCGCAATCTATTTTTAAACAACCTGTTGACGCCTCTGAAGTACCAGACTATCTAACCGTAGTGAAAAACCCAATGGATCTTTCCACAATGCAGGAAAAAATATTCGACTTCCAATACCAGACGATTGAGGAGCTTCAGGCAGACTTCAGTCTGATGATAAAGAACTGCAAGTTGTACAACTCCAAAGAAACCGTTTTCTACCGGGCCGCCGTGAAAATGGAGGAGTGGGGTGGAATCGTGTTCCGAGAGTCCTTCCGCCAAGCTCGCCGAATCGGGTTTGACCTAGCCGGTGGAACCATGTGCCCAAAGTCCCCGTCGAGAGTTGACAATGTTCCCCAACCAAAAACAGACCAGGACTTTATTCAACTAGTCGAGAAGGTTTTGGACGACAAAACCCGCTACAACTATTCCTTCCCTTACCACCTTCAACTGCTCGAGGAGGCACTAGACACCTGTTTGAGCATCAACAATATCAACTCCCGGGTGTCCAAGTATAAGCGCATCAAGCGAGAAATGACTCGAGTGAAGAATTCTTACAGGAATAGGACGGCGCGTGTCGATAGGGTAGGTGAACTTGGTGCTGAAGACTCACCATTTGATCTCACGAGTGATGCCGGTGAGGAAGGAGACACTCCAACTACATCCACTGGTGCTAACAGCTCCATCCGAAATAGGTTGCGGTCTGTGGATGAGGAACAAAGGGTAAAACGTCGCCTATCCAGAGCAGAAAGTGGTGGAGGGTTGGAGAGGTCCAGGTTGGACGTGACGGAGGGGCGAAGTCCACTTCAATCACTGTCAGTTCCTCTGCGACGACCTGGGCGTGGAAGGCCCCCAAAAATTGCACGAGGTCGGGGTAGAATAAATGTCAGAATTGTCCCATCATCCACTAAAGAATCTCGTGGTCGCCCTCGCCCCTCCCCACAAAGAGGAAAGCGGGGAGTTGGCCGAACCCGGGGAGGTAGAAGCCTCCGTCTCCAAACATCCTTGCGGAGAAGTACTCGAACAGTTGTTGTTAATCAACCAAAGCCAGGTGGAGAAAAAGAAAGTGAAAGTACAACAAGTAGTCGTCACGGGAGTCCAACTCGTGGGGGTGGAGTGGCTGGTATCAAACCTCGTCACACTCGTGAGCGAGCAGTGAAGCAATCAGTGAACAATATTGACACTAAAAGTTTACGGGGTAGATCCAACAGTCCCAAAAGTATTGAACATTCTATGGCCGCCGCCAAATCCATCATCTGCGACAGGTCAAGCGGGGAAAAGTCAGGGAGGAGGAGTATAATTAATGACGCAAAGACTGGAATTACGAAGCTGAGACGAAGGAGTCCCGGTGCTGCTATTGGAATATTATCCAATGAGGTTCTTGCTAGTCCAATTGTTAGGCGGAATTCTGCCGGTAAGGGTTTCGTGTCGTCTGAGAATCTCGCTGTGGAAGAAACTCCTGCGGCAGTTGGGTCCGCCAAGTCAAGTCCAACGAAAGTCGCTGCTGGTCAACGGAGGCGGGGAGCACCGAGACGCAAAAGGTCTGACACAAACGCGGACTCCTTGCCAATGAGAAATGGTCCGGTGGATGATTTGGAGATCCAGGGCCACCTAGATCAAGTGCGACCAACGACAAACGGCCTTCCTCCATCTACTGGTCAAAAGTTCTCTGGTTCTACTAACCTGGTGTCCAACACATTGAATGCTTCCCCGTTATCCCCCAAAAGACGTCTTCGGGGTGGTGCTATCAACAGCCCTGTAAATAATAATAATAACTTAACAGGATCTCTCCATGTCTCAAGTGTGAAGAAAATGGATAGCTTCTCGGTGTACAGGAGTGGCGGAGCCCATGATATCAACTCGTGTTCCGAAGGAGAATCAGGGAATGAGGATGATGATGAGGTGGAAGAGGATGATGATGAGGACGACGACGACGACGAAGATGACGACGATGATGAAGAAGAAGAGGAGGAAGATGATGATGAAGAGGGAGCTATTCGGACAAGACCAACCGAGGAGGATGAAGAAGATGAAGAAGAAGATGTTGGTAGGAAAAAGGGCGGATCTGATAACGAACTCGGTGATAATGACACAAGTGATTCGGGCAGCTCCTCAGATTCTGACTCATCATCAGCATCATCAACCTCAGTGGCGTCGTCTGGCAGCTCCACCTCCAAGGCGTCTTCATCCTCATCCATGACCACGCCAAAGCATTATCATCACCTCAAAACTAAGAAAAGGTCTCCGCGTCCGCGCGCTAAACCACATCATTCCACTCAACGTTTTTCACCGCCTATCACCACCTCACCTCTTCCATTGCGTACGTTTAGAATCCCGCAATCATCTCCAATTATCAATAATAACACGGTTCATTTGAGTATGAAAGACAAAGATAAAGAGGGCCTCTCTAGTGGCGCGAGTAGTAGTTCTGACCATTAGGTTAGTGACATAAAACAATTATCGGTACAAGATATATATCAAAACAGGGCAAACTATAAATAGCTGGAAAGGCATTAACTGACTTTTTTATCATCTTATTATTAGCTTCATTTTAAGTCTACTGACAACTTGTTAGACCTGAAGTGCCAAACACGCTAAAAAATGTTCACCGTCTTGTTGCGGATTCTTTCATTCTTTCTACTCCTTTAATTTCATTTTGACTAATCAAATAAAATTCTCGCTTAGCTAAATTTTACCCCAGTTTTGACTCTTCAAAGCCCATCAGCATTTATGACAGGAATGTACGAAGTATTGAGGTTGGAGATGAGTTGCAGTAGGCAGTTTGAAGATAATTATTAGCATTCATAGTCTGTGGTTTTAGTTCCTGGATCTCTAAAAATATTTTGGGCTGTTATGTTATATTTATTATTATATTAGATCTAGTTTTAGATTTTATTCAAACATTTACTTATTAACTGTAATGACGAAGGGAAAAGACTGTAATTGAGAACGATTTAAATGTATTTATACCTTTTAGTTTTTGGTACTTTTTTTTTAAAAAAAAATTCTGTTCTAACCGTCTTTCTTCAGCACCATCAACGGTGCTTTATCATTCTGCTCCTCCTCCATGTATTTAAAAACCAGAGACATACTACATCTACTATTATTATATTCTTTATTTTATGCTATACTGACAAAAAACTTGTAACCCCGTGATTGCTATATAAGTTTGGCTTGTTCATTTAGCCTCTTTAATTACTAAATCAGCACAATGAATTAGCATGTGGAATTCGTAATCTATTGGTGCAGTTATCTTAAAGTAAACTGTTGTTGGAGCAGCAGCAAACGACAAGTATTGATAAATGATGATGGTATGGAAGAAGGAGAATGGTCACTTGGAACTTTAAACTTGTAAAAGATTATTATGATGAGAAAAAGAAACCTGTAGTATTATTAAACCGTTAAGTCTATAAAATGTTACGACTAGTTTTATTGTACTTGAATGATAAGCGCAATAAGAACTAAATAACTAAATTTAAATCACTAGCTCTAAGAATATATATTAACTTTATTGAAAGGACTATATGAACTATACTTATGTCTTTTTGTACAAGCCGAAGAAGTGTGGAATTCCATTGGATTTCACCATGAAATAAAATGAAATGATAAGAAAATCAAGTATTTCTCAAGAAAGGTCAAGTTGGTGAAAGTTGTATATTTTATTTGACATACATCATCGACAAAATTACTCTTTATATTTGGCATTACATTACATTGTAATGTAATCTGGAATGAAATTTTAAATTCTATATATATTAACATCAATAGTAACATATAATATTTTAAATTGTACGCATTGTCATGTCACATATAAAAGGGGTTAGGTTTAGGTTTAGGGGTTCACTTTACAATATTAAATACTCCTTTGTATATCAATGAAAGGATTGAACTCAAACATTGGAAAACATTGAAGATGACTGGTCAAGAGTTACAAGAACACAGTGGCAAGGAAGTAGTTGGTTCATTGTTTAAAATGCGAATAGTTATTAGGTTATTAGGAGCGAATTAAAGTTGTTCACGGACTGTCTAACGTTGGTTATGCTGTCACATTTGTTGACGTAAATTATATTGATACTGTCATGAATGGTGAGTTGATCTCGTGTAGAGAGTTACGTTACATGTATAAAACACTTGTATGAAAATTAAATAACATATAAATGATTACTAGCTACGTTACACTATGGCGTGTAATGTTGTTGCTGATATGCAAACATTCAAAGCTTCCCAGAGAGGCGATGCTGAATTGTAACAAAATTATAAGTAGGTAGTACATGGGTGTTTTTTGAGATTCATTGTAAATGAGCCTAGAATAATGTTTGAGATAGCAGCATGCATAATAATAGTATTATCCAGACTCAGATAACATTTAAAAAGCAGTCACAGCACAGTCACTTATTCCCTTAAGAAGGGACATATTCATACTGGTGAACATACGGTGGATAGTTGAATGACTGGGAGACAAATAGATTTCCCTGCAAGGTAAAATAATGTGGGGTCTTTATATCTTTCAAAATTACTTTGGCCAGCATATTATTTAAGACAAGGTTTAATACCTCAGATTGGGGAAGAAGCTCATGGATGGAACAGCTAAGATGACTGAAGTCCGGTCTCTCATCCCGATTCAGCTGCCAACAATGACACAGAATTTGATAGAGAACGTCACCCATCATCTCAATTTGGATGGGGCGACCCCCTCGCACAATGTGGCGAGTCAAATCCTCTGTTTTGACTTCATGGTACGGAGTACCCCCTGTTTGAAAATTATACCACAATATGATATTCACGCTTCCTACGATTTTCAGAAGAAACAGTGTCGGGTTTATGAAACTTTAAATTACCCAATGTTGCTAATTCCCAACAGGTTACTCCGAAAGCCCACACATCACATTGCAAAGTGCAACGATTTTGGAACTGTTCCACAGCCTTCCAACGTGTGTAGTCCTTGTCCTATTTGGATAGCAAAAAATGAGAGTTGTAGATACGTGCCTTGTATTGTATTGTCGAGCATTAGCATCAAAGGATATAATATACTCACCCCGTCCAAAGGAGTACTTTTCAGTAATCCAAATCCCATGATTTTTGGCACAGTGATATCTCCACTGATTAAAACATTGATTGCGGCCAGTTGACCGTGCATTATCTGGTAATAAAACAAAGGACAAAACAGTTTAAATCAATGCCCAGTGTTGTTTGATGAGTTATTTAAGTTACATTTTCATTTGCTCCTCACCTTGTAAGAATGAAGATGGAACATGCCTTCAGCAATGTTCATGGCACATAATAATAGCTGATACGACGTAAAATGAAGATTAGTTCCCGAATTAGACCTTGCCTGAAGAAGCATGTGCTTCAGAGGAACCTGATTAATTGCTCCCTCAACAGCTAAAAATATTTCTCCTCCCGTATCCGTAAACCCCTCCAGCCTGACTACATTTTCATGCTTATCCATTTTCACAAGCTCGTCCAACCATTTACACAACTGCTCCATTTCCTCTAAACTCTCCGTAGAGCTGCACCCTTCGGACACAATCGAAATGAGAGTGACGGGAGCTTGTGTGTTCTTCATTTGTGACACATACACCGGACCAAATGCGCCTTTAGAAACCATCTTCAAAACAGAGCCCTCCTCAACCTCTGCACCAGGCAGGTCCAAAGACGTTCTTGGAATGTACTGGACTGGTTTCAACCTATTCAAACATTTAGTTTTCACATCCTCATCGTGCACAAACCCAGCATGTGTGTATGCTCCAGTTTGATGTGCGTTAGCGATTATTGCTGCGTCAGCAAGTCCTTGAAAGAATGATGTGGAAAACTGAAGATCTGTGGAAGTTGTCAGTTGATTACTGGTCTCACTTGGGCTTGTGTACTGCTGCAGTGGTCTGGCAGTGCGTCTTCGCTTGGGTCTCCTTTGCAATTTCAGCATAACATACAGAGCAACACAGAGAAAGAGAACGCCGCTAGACACACCAATAGATATCCAAAGAAACATCACAACCGCCGGACTGTCCTCGCCAATCACCTCAATTCGCTCGTGGGTGCCGCCCCCTCCAGAACTGGAGTGAGAATGGTGGTGGTCATCATTTCTCATGAAGGAGTCTGCATGCTGACTATGACTTGTTATGGAGTAGGTCAACTCTGTGAAGCCATCCATCGATGACACAACGCCCAGTGCAGGGTGCCAATGACCCTCTGGTAGGGGCCCGTTGTAGAAACCTCCGTTGTAGCCTCCGTTCCCGATTACAAAGTCGGTTGGAAAGTCTTCTGGGGGGAATTCTGCGACTATGTAGTATGGGTAGCCAACCGTCATACTCTCATTCCAAGTGAACAAACGATCTTTGTTGAAAAATGGGGTTTGGTGCTCATCAATCACCACCAGACGGTAGGCAGAAATGGGACCTTTGGAGTTGTGAGCTCGCTCCATTGTCACTCGCATTTGACGCTTGTTATGCCAAATTACTTTGGGGGCTGGTGGTCGATCCGGAATTCCTATTCTGGACCACATCACGGCAGCTACTAGTTGACCTGTGCCGGCTTCATTGACTGCTGCGACTGTTACGTTATATTGGGTTGAAGCCGTAAGCCCGACAAGGTAAGTTTGTTTGGAGGAGTCGGAAACCTCCCATGATTGTGGAAGTACTCTATCCTGTTTAGTATCCATATTAACCATAAAATTAGTTATGTTTTCCAACCTGACACGTTTCATTTGTAACAACTATTTAAATGTTATCATTACATGTGAATATGAAAAGAGAGGGGTGGCAGTGATTTTGTAGCCTGAAAGTGGCCCATTCGTTGCAAGCGGTTTCCTCCATGATATCCTTAGTGCATTTTCAGTTCGTTGCAGCAAAATAATTTGTTGAGGGGATGATGGCACTAACAAAGCATAAATTACGAATAGTGAGACTTAAAATTCAGTCAAAACTTGGACAAAACTGCATTTATTTATTCAAATCAAAACTCACCCTTAAACCCAGTATCATAAACGGTAAAAGCCGTCAGTGATCCACATCCTAGAGCTGACTCCTTAGTACAATTTAAGCATCTTCCCATTCCGTACCGACCATAACTACTTCCACACAAACAATCCAATCCTTCAAGAGTTGAGGATACACCTGCATACCTGCAACAAGAACATGAGAACACCAGATCAACCCAGTTACACAGCGTTAATAGGATTGGATTGGGGTATAATGAAAATCCATCGGATTTTACCTAAACGAGTCCAAGAAGCAAGTAGCTATGCAATCTCTTGGACCATCAGTGGAATGCCGATCAGGGGATGAGGGAGAGTACCACAGATCGAGCAGGTCATCTCTAGCTGATGCCACCGTGGACTCATCCTCTTTTTCCTCCGAGCTACCACCATGATGTTTTGGAAACACTGGGAATGAAGATGACGTTGTGGTGCTACTCAAAAATGACAAGATACTCCTGCGAGTGGTCGCAGTTGCGTTGGTGCTCGAGTTATTATTTAAAGCATTGCTACTATTCCCGTTTTGAAGGAAACTCGGCAAAGAGTCCTGATTAGTGTAAGCTGGTTGGAACTCTTGTGATGATGTTGGCTGTTGGGGTACTTTCTGAAAACATCCTAGTTGATCCACTGTTACGCCTGCTACTCAGCAAAATAGCAGAAAAAAATTAGCAAACTGGAATACAAATATTGTGAATACTAGAAAGAAAGAATAAGAATGTCTGTACGTACCCTGAACATGGCATGTTATGGGAAGCACCAATAATGTCGATAGCAGCAATAAAAATTTCGTTGAAAATCTTTGGCATCTACTTTCAGCTCTTGTGCTGAATAGCAGGGGTGATGTTAAAGCGTCATTTACTTTTGGTTTCATGTTTTGTACTTTACATCTTCAGGTCCTCATTGTTAGAAATACATTTTTCGTTTAAAGCTATGTAATACTAGCTCAAATCTCACAGCAACGTGCTTCTCTCACATTTTGGAAAAAACAAAAGTTAGTTGGAGTTACTAAATGCCACTGTCAACCGTGAGAACAACTTCGTGTCCGTCTGACAGTTGGACATCTGCGTTAGAACAGAGTTCAGTAACGGATGTTTGTTCCAATGCATCATGAAAAAAAAAGTTCATGAAAGCAATCAACGTTTCTCATTCTCCCACAAAACACAAATGATTATCTTCCAGATCGTATCAACTGTTTTGCAGAGGTTTGGTTTGGAATAGCGTAACTTCTGCTGTGCTGTTGACAGCAGCACGCTGGGCTGTGCAAAATCAATGCCAATGCTCCAACTAATTTTTTCCCAGTTAATTCTGTCTGCAACCAGGTACAAATTGACTACAATTGGTATTGGCTCAGACTACGTGACAAACTGTGTCTATACTTATTTTTTGCTGTTGGGATTGGAATTGCTGGAGTTGGTTCGCAAAGCTTGCTCTTTTTTTTGCGTGTGTAGATGTGGAAGAAATGGGTCCAACGCTGATGTATAATTTACACTGGAAAGTCTGCATAATATTGAGCCATTTGACATGACAATAACGTAACGAAAGTATAACCTGCTCCGATCTTTTTACACATCACGTATCATCACAAAAAACAAACACACAAAAACCAGGTGTATCTCTTGTATAACGTTATGCCATAATATGTATATTCGGTTCCGTTCCGTGATGGCTAGTAGATAGATTTCTCTGTCGAGAGGGCAATCACTTTCAATGTCGGTTTGCAAAGAAGCGTCTCCTTCCCTACGGTTTATGCATGGAGATATGATATATACATGGGGATCTGTATTATGTGTCTATGACACTTGTTCACTCGAAAAACTGTTCTCTGTGTCTTGCTCACTTTGAGATTATGTAATAGGGAGGCAGATGTGGAAAACATGATTTTTCATTATTGCCAAAATGAGCATTGTTAGGTATGCCAGCTTTTTGTTGCAGGTTGGTTCTGCAAAATGGCCTGTGGAAAACCATGAAGAGGAGCACTACCACAATTATAACAATGCAATGAGAAGATTTTTATCAGAGGAGAGGATGTGCATGTCCTTGAGATTCTAGTTTTGCACTGGTCCAGTGATAACAAAAGTTTCTAAATGGGTATTGTTGTTGTGCACCGTAGCTTTACTTCAACAATGCTAGTTTTATCGACGTGTTTTTCTTTATGCAGACCCAATACAGCAAAAACCTTCTTATGATATGATAAAAGCTTGAAACTAAGAACGGCAGATGGATGACATAAAGCAGAGTTTAGACAGCGTAAACCTAAGAATAAATTGTTGAAAGTAGCAACCATTGCATTTTATCATTTCATGTGAAAGCTTTTGCCAGCTACTGGGTTAATACAATTAAGCTCGTAAATACAAGAAAGGAATGTAGTCTAGCGTGCAATTTTCCTTATTTCCTTCAATTTTTAGCATTTGTACAATATGTAGTATGCTAGTATCATCAAATCGCATTCCACACTTGACTGCCGATGCGCTGAAATATCTTTTCACGTTATAATATGTAGCTGATCTACATGCAACGAATCGTATGCCGTTATCACCAATTCTTGCAGCAATCAGAATCAGAGCTACCGGTAAACCAAAGCTAAAGCTTATCAATCATGCACGCAAGCATGGGAAAAGTATGCATGCATTCATTTCATCACAGGTTTACAAATATTAGCACTCGGCACACGCACATTTTTGCTTGCCTTCAATTAAATTGTAGCAGTGTGCCCAAGTGCTCATATAGGATGCAATTATATCAATTATATCAATAAGTCTGCACTGTCTACATGCTATTCCTACTGACATGAAGAATGGCTAAAATTGTTGATGTGCTACTACGTATTGAGCTAGATTTTGTGATATATGAACATTTCTAATACGATCGTGATACATGATATGATATGGTACCGGAAGTGACATAGATGCGACAGTTTACAGGTTTACATTGGACTGCCATTCTATCTTTTAATACAAGTAGATATACTTTTCAGTCATTTAATGACAATTCGCCTTTACAACTTTTGAAAGCAAAATTTATATGCTAAGTTTGCTTGCTGTCATATTGACAGTTAGATACATTAAAAACTTAAAACTTTGATTATTTCTTCCAGGACACATGTACTCAGTTGTACATTGTTTCTTTATTTCATTGTTGTACACAAATCCAGTGAAGTAAATATATGATACATACATACAACACTAACGATAGAAGTTTGTTTTCCAAAGTATTTCGGTTTTTTTTTGTATACCAATAAGCTTTGCTTGTTTAATATGTTGTCATATTGTTCATCACCATCATTCATCTTCATATTCTAGTAGTCGTACGCAGTTTATTAACATTATGCGTATGTACTTGAGGTATTTAAAAGAGACAAACATTTTTTTTTGTTTATTGAGATAGTTTTTATGAATCAAACAAACTTCATACAGAATGTTCAGTAATTATGCAATAATTGAAAAATTGGGAATCATGTTTCTTCACTTAGCATACAATAATTGTATATAATCACTCAAACCCGCTACACAAACTGTTTACATAATAATATATAATAATTATCATTAATCAAATGGATGTTGCTAACAGTTAACACTAACAATATAGCAAGAACAGTTGTAGTATTATGAAAAAGGAACGCGAAGTGTGTGTATTGAACACGCGAAAGAATTAATAACCGAAAACAAAAAGAGTAAGAAGGTAAGTAAGTTGTGGTACTATCATCATCATCAATCAGCAGCAGGAGCAGAGCAGCATCAGCGACAGCAGCGACAGTTTTAGTACATTTTTAGCAATCGATTGTGTTGATTGCAAAAGGAGATTTTTCCGAAGTAATATGAGAATTCTTTTAGTAAATCAAATTAAAACACGCGCAACGCTACAGTTGTAAAGGTAGGATTGGTTTTTTGCAGACAAATGAAATACAGAGGTAAGGTTTTGTAAATTTATTAAGTCGGAGGAGGAGACTAAGACTGAAAGCTGGAGTTCCGGAGGTTAACAGCACCTAGCGTCAAAGGAAAGATTTTGTAGTAGGCTTGGCTTTTACTTTACTGCTGCTTACACTCATTCTGTTTAGCACTACTGTTGTCACGCTTACGATTGTAGCGACCTTTGCCACCTCCAGCTGCCTGACCGTGACCGTGGGGAACTTCGTCATCATCATCCTCCTCACCGTCATCCCCTTCTTCTTCCTCTTCCTCCTCTTCCTCCTCGTCGTAGTCATCCTCGAGAGCTTCACCGGTGTAGTATAAGACGGCTCGGGGTACGATGCGCTCCCGGATGTATTGACCCACCTCGAAATCACTGGTCAGCTTTATTTGTGTTTCCTCATCAACATCAATGTCATCCAGCACTGAAATTAGAGAACATTTTTAGACAAATTAGCCAAAGCATTAAGTACAAGCGGGTCTAAGTCTAACTATAGAAATGTCTATGAAACTGTGATCGTTATAAAGTCAGTCGTTGATCTTTACGCGCCAAATGAAAGACTAACTGTTACTTTTGCATATGCATAAAGAACTAAGCAAACTTAACTACACTGACTACAGAATCATGAACAGTTAGGTTATATAAAGGGTCTACAGAAACATAAATTTTATCTTGCAAAAATTACCTTCAGGTGGATTGAAGAATTCGAAGAATGACGGTACTTCCTCAGTCTTGCTCACCATCCGAATGGAGCCACGTTGCTTATGTTTTTGTTTTTTCCGAACTACGCGAATGGTGACATTCTTTCCTTTATTCCAATCTATTTTACAGCCCTACATGGACAACAGTGGAAAAAGATGGTTTAAGATGGGATTACGACAACCAAGCATATAGACAAAATAGAAAAACACTTACTGAGCATTTAATTATCTCCGGTCCTTCAAATGAGAACGGGTCTTGAGGATCCACCTCACATTTCATTTCATATTTCTTGGTCAACACAGAGTTGGTAAAATATTCATTAGGGGAGAAATCGAAAAATAGCTGGAATCCCTATTTCCAAATCAAACAAGAAACATGACGGTAATGTGTTTCTACAGCTTAAAGAGATTTTGCATAAGGTTAAATTTTCTTACCATTGGTTCAGTAGTCATTTCAACTTTAATATCATTGAGATGTTTAATAATTGGTATGTCGTGCTCTTGAACCATATCAGATAGCATACCCACATTTCGGAAAATGGTTAGCCAGAACTCAGGGACGCCTGACACAGTAGCTGCCTCTTTCTTTTCACCCCCTTCTTCTTTCTTTCCTCTGAATTAAAAAAAAAACACCACATTATTAGAGCCAGAACTGGAGCAAAGAACAATTCAACCGTTAATTAGTTTTCAAGCACTTACGATTTCTGCTCAGATTCAAGTTTCAACTTGTTAACTAATTCATTCACGTCCCCGGTATCTGAGTCATCGCCGGAAAGGGAGAAATCACATTCGGCATCAGTTGGCTCATACTTTCCTAACACTATCTCACGACGCTGCAAGAAGAAACATTTCAGTCAAAACTTCATTCACATTGAACAAACCTATCACTTTTAAGCCGCATGAGCAACTCACCTTTTCAAAAAACTGGGTGTACATTGGTGCATATTTAACTTCCAGCTCGTGCATCTCGCTGAAGAATTGAGATTCTATTTGGGTTATTTCAACTTGTATCTTTTTCAATGCTTTTATACGCCTCTCAACCTCTGCTGGAATATCTTGAATTTCCTGTGCCGACAAATAAAAATTCTTAATATGAGAGCTAGTGTAATTAGCGAACTAGCTTGCCATATTTCATATTTATTAATGTTTGGGAATCCCACTTACAGCATCTAGACCAAGACCAGGTGGAAGAGATAGCACGTTGGGTTTTGTACCTTCTTCTTCCTCTTCCCCAACTTCGTCAACTTCAGCGGAAGTGTCCGCAGCTGGTTGTGCCTTTTCAGGGTCCGACATTATGTTGTCTGTTGGCCTGACTATGGTTGCGATTCGACAAACGCTCTTCCTTCGTCACAACTGCGAAAATAAATTAGAATTGTTAAATGATAACGTGAATCTTAAAACCCAAAATCCTGTTCATTCGACTTTACATGACAAGGCAAGGCAAGGCATGCCTCGTGATATTTGTCGCAATGAAGCAGACCACGTTTTTCTCTCATGCAAACTCCCATTTAAGCCCACAACCAAACTGACCATCTATTAAAACCAAGGTGGAAATTGAGGATTCACAACCATTCCAAATTCCAAAATATTTCATACCTCTTTAAAAATGTTGGAAATAACCGATACAAAACTTAAAAGGAGAGAAGGAAAATCCCTCCTTTCCCCCCAAATTTGGTCCTAAGGCAACAACTAGATATTTCTATTTTGACAGTTGCTAAAACCTTTATAGAAATGTGGTAGGAGTCACCAACCCAAAATTTAAAATCCAATCGTAACGTTCCCCAAAGAAACTAATAGGTATTTCCCCCAAAGAAATATTTCCGAGCGAGATTAGAGAAATGTGGTTTGATTGCAAGTAAAGTATGGAATAAACTAAGGCAAGTTCTTCTTGTTGAATGCCGTGTCGTTGGTCGTGGTGTGTGGATTGAAAGAGAGGAGGCTGCTATACAATTTTGGTACTAATGGAAGAACAACGACAACGAGGTTTTACCTCAACTTCTTGTATCTCACTCACTCTGTTCTCTCCCTGTCTTAAAAAGCAACTCGTGCACGCACACACGGTGAATTTTTTGTGTGAGACTCTGACTTGATGATGATTAGCCAGTCGGTTCGTTCTCTTCCACTCACTCCGAATGATGATGGGTCGAACGAGCGAACCAAACTAGAGCCGAGTGGTGCACGACCAACAAAGAAAAATACTGTATCATTCTGGTGGAGGCTCATCATCATCAACGCTGTAATTTCCAGGTTCCGTGTGAAATTCACATGGTGACTACTCTCTCGCAGTTAAATTTTTTGCTCTCAATTTTTCCCAATTCTGACAATGTATTGTTGGTTTCCCCACATTTTACTTGCAGTCGGTCTTCCCTCATATGCTGGAATCCTCACTGGATGACTCGCCAATCGTCTCGCTCCGCTAGATAACATACATCTGCTCACAAACCGAGACTAGTGTGGTGGGGCAACTGCCATCTAACCCCCAACACCTTGGTTACTTTCTCGTAAATCGAACAAAGACTTGGGCTCCACTCAATGACAACCGTTTCAAAGGGGCAACCTGAGAAAGTTGTGATTTACGTCGTTTCTCATGCATGTCATGTCATGGTCATTTGTCTCTGTGTCTATATTATGTGGGTGAACAAAGAGAGAGAGGAGAGCAAGTTGAGTTTGAAAAAGCGTCTCTGTCTGTTGGAAAAAAGTGTTCGAAATGAGCTGAAAGACTGCTTTTTTTCTATTTTTGGCACCTTTCCAGCTTCCTTTCCACTTCCATGCTTTTTATCAAGTTTCAAAGGAAATTTGCTGCGTCGTCGCTTGTGTGTGCGCTGATGCTGATGCTCTCTCCTCCTGTTTTGTTTATGTTCTTATTTGATAATATAATGATAAGACTGCTTATGGTTTTTTTCGCTTACTCATCATCTCATCGTCATCCCATATAACTTCCCATAGCACACTCGCTCCATTTGTTTCTGCAGGGAGGAATAAGAAAGAAAAAATTGGTTCAGTGCTTTTCTCCTCGTAGCACTCCGCTTCCCGTCGAGAGAATGGAGTTGTCTTGCTCATGTTTGGAAAGTGAGGCAAGGTTCTTTGATATCCGTGTTGTCACTATGCATGCCATGGTGTGGTCTCCTCTGAGGTTTCATATTTTTTAACAGAAAACACATTTCAAAGTTCTCTTACGTCTTCATCCCATTATACCATAATATGTATGTTTCACCAGTGGCATATGTATCAAATCTAAATCTTGATATTTTTTAAAATTTTGCAAATCCATTCTAACATTATGCCCTTGTTGCCCAAGTTTTATGTGGATATGCACATCATCCTCCTCCCACCTCGAGAGCATCTTCTACGCTTGTTATCCTTTCACCTTCTTCGCTTTCAAATGGTTCAGCTGTTTTTACCATTTACCCATACCCAATTATAAGTTAAAGTATATAGGCCTTACTTATCCGATGTGTCGTTTCCATTTTTCCTTGTGAGATCTATGAGAGCAGAGATTATCTTGCGTGTACACTATGCTCCAACACTGGTTGTGTAGGAGTGAGTTTTCATTTTCATTTTGTTGTGAATCCTCCGACAAAAACATGATACCGAGAATGAGAAAGTGAAGGAGAAGAGTAACAAGAAAAAAATAAGAACAAGGGACTATATAATATTATATTGGAAGAGAAAAATACATTAGTGTTATATATTAATACATCTTCATATATTTTTTTTTGCTTTGGGAGAATATTGGTATCGTCCTTCGTCAACTTACTATATTCATATTTGTAACTTCATTTATGCTCGTGAAATAGATTTTTGTGTTTCATGCCTTTCGAGTCATTCTTTTGATTTGGGAAATGTTAGATTTTTAATATTACTTTTGTCGTTTCTTCATTCGGACGTGAGCATTATTCATGATTAGATTCTCAAAGTTTTCGAGCGTCTGAAAAAAGTTGGGTGGTGCTCTTTCAATAGATTAGGGGAAGGTGCTCCAAACGTAGATATTTACGAAGACACTCGAGGTTTATTGCACGTTGGTGAATTGCTTTTCGAGTGAAGTTTCTGAAGGAAATGTCGTCCCCAAAAGAATACCATTTTGATGCAGTGTACCCCGAGCCCTTGAGTCGGCTTCGGAGGGGTCATACTCATGGAATGGGAAGTTTGGTACCTTCTTCAGAAGGTCCGACTGCTGCATCCTATAGACGTGCTGTCAAAAAACAAAAAATGCATCGGGGCTGCTCTGGTCGTTTCCGCACACAGCCTGTTACCTTCCAAGAGATAAAAGTGAAGAGAAGTCCCATTGAATTAGTTTTCTTCAAAAGTTGCAAGTAAAAATATTTTAAACCCTTTTTTTATTTATCGTACAGGAAGTGGATGAGGAGAACGTGCCCGAACTGGAGCCTGAGTTGAGTCCCTCCTTAGGGAAAAGTGTTGCCGCAGGAAGTGCGAGTCGTTCTGAATCCGATTTGAAGGCGAGATTTGAGCTGTTTTACAGATCAATCAATAATCCTGAAGCCAGTGGCAGTGGAGTTGGAGTGAGGAGTCCACCAATCGCAATCTCTTTCCCAGTGTGTCCAATCCATTCAACGGGAGCTGGTGCAGCTGCCCCATCGCCGCTATGTCAAGCAACATGTTTCCCTCAACAAAAGACGTTTTTAGAGACCAAGGACTCGTTGACTTCCTTCAACACGAATAACAATCGGGAGCATGGAACAACGAATCCATCCTCGACGTTGACCAACATTGCCGCGATGGGTACCAGAAGTAGACAGTCATTCTAGGAACTTTACCAATTACTTTACTTATGCTGATGTCAGTATATCCACCTATAAATTTACAGATATAATTCATATTGCACTCCCTGCTGGCTGGTTGGTGGTGGAAGTGGTGGAGATAAAATGACATTGTCACTTCCACCCATGAATCAGCCTACTAAAATACACTACTCATCCATAAATTAATCACTAACAAAACTTTTAGAGGGACTAAGTTCACGGACACGTATGACATAAGACAGCGCAAAATATGTTTATCGTTTACACTTCTTAATTAACAATATTTACTGATGAACGAATTGATTCTAAATCAAAATCCCTCTCTATCTCTTTTTGTCAGTATAACCCAAATGGGTGTGGGACTAGGCGTGTGAATGTTGTCAAAAGGAAAACGCTTGTTTAATTGCTGATTTGAGAGAAAATACATCATGTTTACGTATTTTTACTTTTTAACCATTGATAAGCAAACAGTTGAGTCAGTTTCATGCATAAAAGGGTGGATACTTCATTGAATATCCGTATTTGAGTAGGGTACCTAGGTCTAAAGGAGTGAGACGTGTGTGGAGGCTTAGTAGAAACAAGTCTGCCGTTTTTGCCATTGATTCACATTGATATTCAAAAGAGAATTGTTAAAGACTATAGGAAGTATTAAATGCCACTTCTAATAAGAGCTTTGAGAGTTAAGTAGGTTCACCGCAATGTGCCATCATCATATTGTTGAGAGGAAAGGTTTTCTAAAGCTAAGTTAGCAACTAAGATAATTTTAATTGTTCAACAGTAAACTGGATTATTCATTTTCCTGATTGTGAGTTATATTGGTGTCTATTATGATTAAATCTAAATGATCAATGATCACTACTAGTCAACTGTAATATTGTTTGTAGTATAAGGTGCCTTTAAATAATACGTGAGGGATCAAAAACTAGTTACTGATGCTTTTTGTATAATGTTAACTAAACCCAAACCCAACCAAAGTCTCAAAAAAGCTGCCGGCAAGGAGTCTGATGACAAGTTTTATGCAGTTTTTCACGAGTTCTGAGGGTAACGTTTCATGGGTTTCTTTGTGTGGTAATTAGTGTAAGACTCGTTGGCGTTGGTGCATTGGAAGGAACACGTTCTGCATAAATAAATCACGTCCGTCTCACGTTCCACCTTTGATGCACAACAAGAACAAGTCATTTGTTTGTAGTATCGGAGACTGTCCAACCATTTTAAAGAGTTGTAATTGTAATGTAATGTCATGTAATGTCATGTAACTGCCAGTCATATCATTAACGATAATATTAGTAGTTGTGCCAGCAAACACAAATCACTTCTGCTTTCCCCTGTATAAGCTTAATGTTTTAGTTTGTAAACTCAACTCTATTTCAATATTATGTACTGCATTTGAGTTGAGCAAAGATTTATGATATGTGGGGAGGTCTTATAGGTGCTTCAGTTAGAGAGTACTCACTCACAATCACAATGTACAAGTACGAAAGTGACGCATTGTATGAAGTATTTAGTGCCAATGGTGGTGGTGCCGTACCTTTTTTTGTTGCGTTTGTAGCTTGCTTCAATCAATATTATGGATGAATATTATGGACAATGAAATGGACTATAATAAGATAATAAATGTGCTATTTCCAAATTTTTATTACTGTGCCGAATCCAACATTTTTTATGCTCATGTTACACGTGTGCTGACTAAATCCCTGTTCAGGGTTTCGTTTCGACAATTACATATTATGTAGACTATAAAGTGAATAGCGTTCAACAGTTTCGTGGTATTTCTAAAAGCACATGTTATGCTTGAGTTGATTTACACCTTCAAAAAATCATGTGTTGTAAAATGGAAGAGTTGTAAAGCAATAAGAAAGTTATTTTCATAATGCACTTAAATTCTCACTTTTCCTCATTCCTTAGTCTTTTTCTGGTTTTCCGTTTTGTAACCTCTTCTTCTCAATCTCTAAAGCCAGCTTCAATCCTAATTCTGGTCTTCTGTCTACACCGCTCACCATATCCTTCACCTGAAAATGAGGATGGCACATTATTTTGAGATTTTATTACACACGAGGTTTGAGCTTAGCTTGTTATTGTTCAAATTGAAAAAAAAACGCATAAAATGCATGCAACGAGTATAATATGCCATGGTTAATTACCTCATCAGTCTGGACAATAACAGCATGATTTTCAATTAGGTTCTCGCTTGTTGCGTTAATTCCTTCCAAAGTGATACCGCGTGTGGCATCCTCAACCAAAATAGTTCTGTAACCCAGACTCAGTGCATCTTTGCCCGTAAAACCTTTCAACGTCAAAAGCGAGATTTTTTATTTTATTTGTCTTCATAATAAAAAGCTCGTTACGGCACGTTTCTCATAAACTTACCCACGCAAAAATCCCAAGCGAGTCCGCAAACATATACGTCTGTAATGCCGAGTTCGGATAACAACCCCACCAAATCGGTTGATGATGTTTTAGCGTTATCAAATAAGGCTGAGTAAGAGTCCCGGTCGGGGTTGGTTCCTTTGTAGATCATTCGACCATCTGGAAGAACCTGTGTTCATTTTATGGGTGCAAAATGAGATGACGTTTTGGCAATGATAGACTTTAAACTGTATTAGGTATTTCTGATATGAATTTGAGCTTACCTTCAGGTCATCATGAAGCTGAGCACCCCATGACTTCTGAACACAATGCCGTGGCCATAACTTCTGCTCCGTTGGGGGAGAACCTTCGAAAACTACGACATCAAATTCTTTAGCTTCATTAGGATCTTGAATCTGGAACAGAATGTTTCAATTTCAATTTCCTTCCCTAAACAATTCATAACAGTAGTAAGTGTATTAGGCACCTACTGGACTACTCTTATCCAACTTTCTGAGATTGATGTTGTCAGCAAATGAGATATGATCTGATGGGTGCCAGTCCAAAGAATAGAAAACTTTGTCAAAGGCCACATTTTCCAGCATACGATTTATCGGTTCCACCACCTACAATAACAGAGATGAGTTTAAAACTAAGTATTAACTCAAATAAGTTATGACTTGCTAACCTCTAAGCCATCCTGATGGGCAGGAGATTTTTTCAGTGCTAGAGATCCCGAAATGAAATCATTTTGCACGTCTATAACCACAATAGCCGAGACAGGGTTCAGAATCTGGTTTATAGAAAGAAGTGCACGATATTTTAACTTTAATAGCAAAGCACAATAATATTAATGCCCGGTTTCGATTTAAGTATGTAGTTATATTATTAAAACCTTTTTGATCCAAGCGTTGTAACACTCCGTAAACTCGTACATGCAGAGGACGCCATTCTGAGATTGAAATAAACAGATATGTCCTGCCCTTTCTTAAATAAAAAGTCTGTTTGCCCTATATTATTAAACTTACGGAATTTAGATCGAAAATTTTGAACATGGTTCGCAACGTCTTCTCTTCCAAAGTATATGCCTTGTCGTTACTAACAAACAAGGATTCACAAAGTGCAGAAAACTCTGCAAAATCTAGATGTTGATCCCTACAAAAATGGATCTCAAAACATTAGAAAAAAGGTTGAATCGATTGATTAATAAGCGTAAGTTTGGATAAAATCTTTCGTACTTGTTCGCATCAAACTTTTGCATCGTCTCATTTGCATTTTTCCAGAAACCTGAGAGTTCATTCTTGTCAGTACCATTTTCCTGGGAGCCGTTCAAATTGTTCTCCATGATGTTATCTAACTGAACATTGGAAATGCCTTTAGACACAGTTTCCATTTCAACAGCGGCAGTTTCCAGGCTACTCCCTACGCTATCATTGGATTCTGGCCCAACTTCAGCTGAATCTGTGTTGATATTAGTAGCAGTAGCAGCACAGTTGATCACAGATATCTGCACAAAACTACAACAGCAAGACCATATTAGTATCGTCTTCAACCGTAAGTTTTTAATAAGACTGGAGTGCATTATCAGCAAAACGTTAGCAAATTTTTAACAGCAAATGTTAACAAAGAGATGCGCTATCTAAGAAGGTTAATATAAGACTGGCGATAACCAACAAACCAGAGGGCGAACAATAGGGCGAGCACCAGCTCCTACGATTAATTCCGCCAAGGACAAAGGCCACGATATTTATCATGCGAGTGGGAACTAATGGCGTGGCTTTTTATCCATTCCATGATAAATGCAAAACTCAACAAATCAAGTTAATTTGCAGGAAGCTCATGCATTCACCCAAAAAAATGGGGAAAAAGCTTGAACAATTGAATGTGTCAGCGAGAGAGTAATGCCAAAGGGGAAAAAATTGTAGCATGAAATGAACGACCAGCATAATAGGTACGTAAAGGTGGTGGTGGCAGTGATGAGGATTCTATTTTCGGACCACTCGCAACAGCTATTGAACAAACACTTAACCTTCTTTGATTATATGGAGTATGGAATTGTCTACGCTTTACCGGTATCGGATGGATCATGCTGCTACGCTACATTATGCTGCTTTTCACCACTTCTAAAAAAATCGTCAGCGTCCAACGTGACGGCCGATTTTTTGGAGTAGAAAAAGTGGAAACGGAGAAGAGTGTCCCTAATTGCTTTTTAGTTGTATAATAGGAGTTGTAATGAACAAAAATGACATGCCAGCTAGCGGTCTTGAGCATTATGCTTTATGGAATTGAAACCAGTTTCCAGCACCAACCTAAGCCAAGGTCTCTATCTAAAAGCCATTGCGTCCCATAAAACTCATTATAACATTCATAGTTGACGACGCTAGGATTGGGTTGCTAGGAGCCGAGCGTTGCGTGATTAATGACAATGGAAAATGGAACGACTTCAATGGCAACAATGGCTCAATGGACACTGCAAACAATGGAACTCCTGTGACATTAAGTAGATTAGCATGCAGTTAATTAAAAAGAAAAGTGGCAGTATGAAAAATGGGGTTTGGTGAAAATACACTTTACCAACGAAAGAACATTGTCAACCCCTATTGATCTACATGACATTAGGTTTTTGTTCCACCAACGTTTTATTGCAAGCAAAAAATATCTGAAAAGTAAAGATACGCTAGAAGATTTCGGCCAGCATTATGGATCATACTCACGGCATTTCTTGAAATGAAGTGGGAGGATTCATAGCTATACATTTCACACGCTTGCAGCTGAATTAATGAAAATAGCTTACCTTAAATGCAAACCGATTGGACAAGAACTGGCAGTGAGTGAATCCACCAATTTTTTTTCGAGCTGGATGGAGCTAAGATTGCCAAACTACTTTCGTCCGTATACAACTAGAACATCCCCATATATCTCGTGTTTTTTTATTTGGATGAATACAAATCCACAAGAAAATGCTAGATTTTCCTCCGAAACGAACGACCTTGCACTCTCCTTTTTCAATTCAAGGGTTATGACCAAAATGGTGAAAAAATATGCAAACCTCTGCAAAAATCTTGCGTATGTACTGTGTAGTCAGTTGTAAAACATTGGTGATATCTTATCTTGGCCGATGTCTGAAGTACATGTGTCAAAAATACATACATATACGGTAGCAAATTCCATTCTTATCCAGAGAAACGTAGTTTCTGCTCATTCGTTTACTCGTCACATTATTCTATCTCAAACAGAGATACAATGATACAAATCATAATGTATGTGTATGTTGTGTATGCATAACCCAGAGACACAGAAGATGCCAGTCACATCTTAAGTTTTATCAGAAATTTTAGCTCTTTCTTCCTCTCTTGCTGCCAGGAGGAATACGTCAAGTCATCCCATTTCATCATCACATCACTCACGCTTTTCAATCTACTGAAGAAGAAGCTCCTGAACGGCAGCTGCAAGAAGAGTCATTATCATAGAAAATGGATGAGAATGAGATGATATGATTTCATCACTGCAAAACTACACCAAAACCAAATGCTAGGAACCAAGTAGTAAGGTGCATACATGAAAACTTTAACGAGCAAGAGCAAAAACTTAAGCTTAAACTTTTACACAAAGTCCACGACAGCAAAAGAGTTGTTTAAGAAGGTACTCCTATCATAATATAACACATCATAAACCTCCGCAATAACTGCATTACTTTTTAGAAATCATACTAAAATACATGCATACTAAAATACTATCTATCCACGCAAATACATTTCATTAACTTGCTCTCCTTTGTAGTGAGTCCTACACCATACCAAATAGAGTTGAGGAGGTAGCTCTCAACCTCAACTCGCAGTTCAGATATAATTATGCATACCTGTCATATAGCGAAAGCCAATAATATGCAAAAAAAATTGCATACGCATATCAGCAGACGAGATGAGGCTATCCATGTTAGAAGAACCCCAGAGATTTTTGGTGACATTTGATTGAGCGTAGCGAGAAATTGTTTCTTGTCAGGAAGAAACATTAATGAACTCCCCACTGACTTAGCAAAGGTTTACAAGATAAGCCAAATTCCGAGATGTTTTGGGAAGATTTTTCCTAAAGATGTGAGTTGCCAAATGATTTTGGATACCCGTCCTCAACGGGCAATGAATCCCATCTCGAGCCAACTCAGCTAGTCAGTTTGGCTTTTTCACTTGTTCTCTAAGCTCATCTCCCCTAAAATGCTTTGTGTATGTACATAAAAAGTACTTCTCTAACAAGTGTATGTATATATACGTATATACATATAGTATGGATTCTCATAACGTTTTCGACAAATATTATGATGAAAGAATTGTAACATGTTGTTCTATACATATGTTGGCTGAATGTTGTTGCTGAGCAACTTTAAAATACACAAGGAGAAGGATGTGTAGAGAGAGAGAGAGAGAGACGGAATGCATACGTTGGGCTACAGATTGAATGACGACAACGGAGCTTGGTACAAGGGGAAAAACGTATTGATACTTCTGATGTACACTATACGAAGGAGTGCATTAGTATCATTACACAAACCAACTACTTGCAATTTTTGCACTTGTCGAGAGCCACAAAGCTGATGATAGTGATGAGGATGTAGAATGTAGGCATGCAATGTTATCATCATCATCAGATGAAGTAGTATCCCTCCAACAACACACCACAGCACAACAAACTTCAACCAAGTAACAACCTTCATAACTCTTCCTTTTTCGATTTTCAATTCATTAAAAAATGATAAATAAAAAGTGGAAATAGAACTGATAACGACTGGAAACTCCAGTTTACGGAGGTGGAGAGTGTGCGGCCGTGGCCTTGTGTTCAAGGCGAAGAAAGTAGACAAGTCAAAGTGAACCTTTTTGGCAAGGGTTTAAGAATAAAACCCTCTTTTCCATTAATTTTTATTTAAAATTAGGCTAACTCAGCTTCACGTCGAGTGACATGATTTACCGTTTAATGTATTAGAATTAATTGCACAAAATAAGTTATTGAGTGCTCGTTAATACGAGTGGGAGTCAGCTAAACCCAAAATTGGAAATGAGTTGGAACAAATTCCTGTTACCAAACAACTGAGCCTGCTGGCAGGAGTCAGTTTTGATATTAGCGTAGACAGGTAATTAACGAATAACTATTAACGACATAATTAGCGTTAAGAATTGCCCCTCATTATCCAATATCAAAAAAGATAGCTGACAGTGAAGCGTAGTTACCGTACAATTGTATTTTAAATTACGTTTTACTTAACTAAACTTCAATTATCCTTCACAATTTGTAGAAGTCTCGATTAAATTACCTGGATACACGCCCACGCGATTGATCCAAGAATATTATTGAAGCACTGTGAAACTGCCAATTAACTGAAGAGCATCGACGAATTATTTCACAAGAATTAGGTAAGATTTCTTTACGTTTTGGATTGTAGACTAGATGGATATGTATCGTAAGGAATGGACAAAGTACATTTATTTTTTAGCTTAAGAAATAGCTGTATTGGCTCATGCTATCCCATTGAATTCTATTGATGATGTCATTGTTTTTGAATGATGCATAAAATCAATAAATCAGCATGTTTAAGCGTGTATGATATGTTCCAGATAGGGTACGCAAAGATGAACGACAATAACATCCATCTACGTCAAGTTTCTTGTTTTGGGATTAATCTTTTTTTTTAGAGTATCAGATATCAGACATCGTCAGAATCATTTTGGGATACATGCTCAAGATTCAATGAGTCCATTAAATTCTATGTTCGTAATTATCACGGACCAAACTTTTCGATGCCAGCTTAGCAAATCCTTGGTTTAATGTGGCTAGTGGCTATAAACCTCGATAGACAATGCAATGGAAAAATACTTCAATATGACAGTAGGTTTCGCTTCACATTTTTAGCAGTCACAAAACTAAAACTTACGTTTGAGAGTTTATTAATGCTTAAAACGTCGTAAAATTTGCCACATCAGCTAAATAAGCTCTTTCTTATTACATTTACCATCAATAATTTGGATCGTAAATCTCTACACGGATTTAAAAATGGAGATATGAATATTATTAGTTGATACATTATCATCAGTACATTTAATGTATGTAGTTTGAATCATATGAACCTTATTCAGTTTTATCTCGAAGGGCTCAGAGCTTTAAGTTTAAAAGATTTTAGACTTGTGTCATATGCCTTATCTTTTGTTTTTGTGTGTTTAACCACATTTCTCAGTATTGGATTTCCACAAAACGATAGATTTGGACTAATACTGAACATATTAGCTTAGATATCTAACGTTACCGTAAACAACCCTTTATATCCTTTCATGTTGTGCTGGCAATCTACACATTAATTTCTCATATTGATTATGACGGTCGCAAAACCCCTCGGCTGCAATTGTCTGTAATGTGAACATTGTAAAAAAATATGCATAAATATTGCATCACCTCTCTGTTCCCTCATCCCTTCCAATGCACCACATCTCGCTTTCAGACGTGACATCATTAGAGTTACGTAGATTGTTGATTGAAGCAGCTAAATGTGCCATACACAATGAA
>JAQGAP010000865.1:0-25662 GCA_034697805.1 Orchesella bifasciata
AATACCTACATCGTGACATGCATGCAATCTATGTATACTTACGAAAAATTTTGTCTTTCATTAAGTTTACAAGAGCGTACATTTGCAACAGGAAAGATGCTATTGAAAATACTGAAAGTGATGGCTATAAAAATGTAGCCGTTTATATTTTGAACTCCTTCCTGATCATACTTTTGACCAAAGTACAGTATCCCAATCATCAATGCTACGAGCTGCAACAAGATAATTTGGATTTTTAAATGCAAGAAAACACACGGAACATACTACGTTACATACTAAAATGTCCATGCTTACGATAGTTTGACCTAGTTGAATTCTCAAGACTAGTGGATCCTTCAAACAAGTGATCCAAGAACGCCACAAGCAGGCTCGAAACTGAGCACACCATGATGCTTTGTATGGAGATTTTTTTCGTACTTTTTCAACTTCTTTGAGGGCTACCGACAACCTGTCGTCTCGTTCGAACATTGCTGCCATCTAAATCATGACAAAAGTTACTTGTAACCAAATTTTACGTAGTTTCTACAATTTGTGAAGATATTTGGGTCCTTTTGTATTTCACCTGTAAAGCATCCTGTGCCTCATCGCTGTCAGCAAACTTGTCGCAAATATCGTTTGACCGTTGCAAACATTCTTCCACGTTGACAGGGCGTATTGCAAGGGTTTGAATGTAGAAATCTGCTGGATTGTAAGTCTCCGGACAAGGGTATCCGATCCTGCATATTTTTGACGAAAACATCATTTTGATGGTTTGCAATGAAAACAACAACTTTATAGGTCGATCTGAACAGTGAATGGAGTAGTTACGAAGCAAAGTATGTAGGAGCTTCCTGTGCACCTCCGAAATATGCAACTCTCCCTTCAGACAAGAGTAGTAGCTTGTCAAACAACGCAAATGTGGCAGAGGCTGGTTGATGAATTGTGCAAATTATAGTCTTCCCTTTGTTTGCCAGCGATTTCAATGTTTTAACGAGATTCGCAGCCATAAAATAGTCGAGTCCTGTTGAAGAAAGCGTAGACTGTGAAAATTTGTTTGGACATATTTTCTAGTTTTTAGTACGCTTATAGATTCTTTTCTTTGGGTCTTACCTGTAGTCGGCTCATCGCAGATTAATAACTGTGGATCTGTTAACACCTGTAAATCGAAAAAATTATCTTTATGTATTGAATAACATAAAACTTCCTTATTAAAAACATTTTTAAACAATTTACTTCTGAAGCCACAGATAGACGCTTTTGTTGTCCTCCTGAAAGTCCCTTGAGTCTCCCTGGTATGCCGATGACAGTATCAGCACAGCTTGTTAGGCCCATCTTAAATGAAAACGTACATTTCATAGGTATTTTTTTCAAAACCTTTTAAGTCTTTGAAAACATTTAATTACCTCTTTTATGGTTTCTTCAACTCTTCTCATCCTTTCTTTATAAGAAATATCTTTGTCCATTCGTAGCAGAGCTTGAAATGTTAGATGCTCTCTAGGTGAAAGGGTTCCAAAAAACACGTCATCTTGCTGAATATACGCAGAAAAGAGAGGCAGTTGTTCAGCACTGATTTTTACACCGTTGATCATTCTACTTCCGGAAACGTGGAGGGCTGAGCTTCGAAAATTTAAAATGTTGACTAAACTTGTTTTTCCTGATCCACTACAAATACATCCGTTCTATTAGTGGTCATCGTCACTTAAATTGAATAGTGATCATATATAAATCGCAGATTATAAGCATGTTTCACCTTGCCCCCATAATTGCAAGAATTTCTCTGAAATTGATATTAAAGAAATGTTATTGGTAAATCAAATGATGGCGAGTTATTATAACTTTAATATCGTCTTTTTATAATACCCTGGTTGAGCCATTCCTGAAACTGAAAGCATCAAAAATCTATTCAAATTCCATTGAAATGAAAATTATGAATTGAGTGACCCAAATGACTTGACTAACCGCTTTTGAGAATATGCTTCGGCTTGCCGTTTGCGGAAGATTTAGACAACCCGAACCAAGATTTCTTACTACCTTTTACGAAAGCATTTATATCATTCCACGTATAGTACACTTGGTTCAATTGTAGGCTTCCAGTTCTCTTGTTTGTTCTGAGAACTGAGGTAGATGCAAGGATGCGGTGTTCGGGGATTTCTTCGGGGCTCTTCTGCGACAGATCCTCACTTTTGGATTTCTACAAGATTTACTAATCAGACTCATTTCTATAGTAGATGTCAGGAAGAGGTGCAAATGTATTCTAAAATGTAAGTACTGACGTCATCGGCATCTTCAACTAGATTTTTAATGGAATACTCAGACATTTTATTGCTATCGATAGTTTCAGACGGGATCCAGGTTATTATATTTCCGACAGGTAAAAAACGAAATCTGAGCTCAGAAAAGTATTCAGTTCACGTAATCTCCGTCTTGTTTGGCCTCACCAGATTAACCCATTTGAAACGCCATCGTTTGGTGGTGCATATTTTCATATTTATCTGGCTTGTGCATAAATTAATTAGTGTAATCAGGGTTTTTAAAATAACCATGCGAGTTTCATTTATTATGCGATGGAAACAAACATCATGACCTATGAGTCGAAACAAATGATATTCTAAACCATTCTAAAAATGTTTATGTGTACGTATATATATTGTCAAAACATGTCAGTCGTAATATCCATCAATAACAAATTATATGACCTACAATAAAAGTGCATTATCATGTTCCAGGTATATGTGTAGTACACATTGTGTACCAAGCTCATTTTCACGGGAGCATGAGGTACGCATCAGGAATAATAATAATACGATGTTTGGGTTGGTATATCAGTTACAATGTGACAATGGGATATTATGTTGGTTCAAAACTATGCTATAAATTATTAAAATATAATATTGATTTTTATTTATGGATAGCACTCTATCGATAAAAGAGTGCTATTCCTTCATAATGTTTCGTGTAATGCCAAGCATGCATCCCAGCACCAATGCAATACAAAATGCTCCATCGCTTCGTCCTCTGAGCAAAGTCGTAATCATCTTTTCAGCTGTTGCTAGCTCATGTCATAATGACGTGCAGAGCCTAGAAGCATGTGAAGTCTAGACTAGCAAGTTTGCATGCAACACATTCGTGTTCTTCATAAACAAGAAAAGGATTCCAAACCGTTGATTTGATGCTCTGAGCAAAAAAGAAACCCGAGTTACTGACCTTGATCCTTAATATCGCATTCGCAGTGTTTTTTTATGCAAAATTTACACTGTATACAAGCCATACGTACCGGGGATCCACATATCCGCGTGTTTCTACAAATATTGTTGATAAAAATGTATCATGTTCAATGTTACGCTGTGTTATGAGGCAATGGTGTCATTATGTATGTAACCACAAACATAAATAGGAAATTCCAATGTGAATCCAAAATCATATGTCTACACATTTTTAGTCACAAACTCCACTTCCATGCAGCATAATCCATTTAAAACCAATTCTCTAGCCCTTCTGAAAGTTTTGAATAATGAACCTGAACGATGACAATCGTGAAAAAGTTAGACATTCGCAACCAAGTGTTCTCGAATCATATGGATTAGAAATTTGCATTTTGTTTTTTGGAATTGCTGGAAGTACTTTGTCAATCACTGTGCAAAACTTCTACATTGACCGAATATGTCAGGTCACAAAAAATTTCACAAAGGACGAATGTCGGAATCTGACTTCTGGATTTTATAACAATGACGGTAGTTTTTACAATAGTTACTACTCCTAATTTATTTAGTTCAAGCCTATAAATAATCCGTTTTTATTGCAGAAAAGCTGACGGAAGTAACAGCATCAGAGTTCGTGATTTATCGAAACCTGATTGAAAATGGGTTTCCCATTATTCTTTCAATTTTCTTGGGATCCTGGATAGACAAAAATGGGAGCAAGCCAGTCTTCATTATTTCCATTCTCGGCTACTTTCTGTCGTCACTTGTCTATTTCATTTTTTCACTGTTTCCTGATGCCCCACCGTCCTACATTTTGATATGTTCGGTTCCTATCGCGCTTGGAGGTGGATTTACTGCGATGCTTCTTTCAGCAATTAATTTAGTAACTCGTAAAGCTTCGATAAAGGAGAGAAGCTTTAGACTTTCAGTATTAAGTGTAAGCATGGATGGAGGTACATCTATAGGACTTTACTTGGGAGAAAAGGTATATACACAACTTTTCAACATCGTTCTTCTGTACGTCAAGCAGTTAAAGGGGTTAAAAATGTGAGAGTTTGTTTGATAATTCCAGGTGTACAAAATGACTGGATATACTGATATATTTGGAATAGGGGCAATACTGTATGGATTATCTGTGATATGTGCAATATTTCTGATCTCGGAAAAGAAACCTGAAACAAGGATGAGCACGGGTTCAACGTGTTGCAGCAAATGGGTGGAATTTTTTGATATTGGGGCTTTCAAAGACACAGTTTTTACTTGTTTTAAGCGACGACAAAATAATGGAAGACGGTATAAACATACTCACAATTCATAGATACCAATGGACCAATGAAGTAGTTGATTAGCACTGCTAAAGTTTAAAATGTTTTTTTTTTTTCAGATGGGTATTGATCTTATTTTTGTGCACTACGCTGCAATATTTGTCATTTTCCTTTTGGAACTATATGTATTTGTACACAAGAAATAAGCTCGGATGGGAATTTGATAACTACTCTAACTATGCAATCGCTACAGCCTTATCATACAATTTAGGTATGTAATGTTAAATGTCATAATTTTCTTCAATGAACTACAGGCGATTCCATATTATTCATGTGATTTGGTTTCAGGTGGATTGTTAATGACCGTAGTTGCAATAAAACTGCTCCGTATCACAGACACATTTCTTGGATTAGTCACGGTCTTTAGTAATCTTGCTGGATTGCTGGTCATATTCTTTGCAACAGCAGGATGGCTCATGTACTTTGGTTAGTTAGTACTACATATATACCTTAACCTAAAAGATTAAAGATGACATTTATTTTCAATTCTCTTTATGGAATCTTTTCAGCATCTGGTATACAGATGTTAGGCGCAGTAACGACAGCAGTAATGCGCTCAATTCTATCAAAAATCGTGGCTGTGGAAGAACATGGAAAATTGTTCAGCTTTGTGACTTGTGCTGAGTTAGCAATGCCCTTTGTTGCGAGCTCGGTTTACGGACTTATTTATATGAATACTGCCACGACATTTCCGAATGCCTTGTTCCTGCTACCGATCAGTATACAAATATTCATGATCTTGTGCTACATGTAAGACAAAGCAGAATCCACTCACCTAATGTGCTGTATAAAATTCTTTTAATATAATTTCATATAATATAGGTATTTACATCACACAATGAAGAATTCGTCACCATACTCAGCATTGCGAGAGGACGGAGTCCTGTCACGGGACAGCGACTGAACAAACGATATTACTTGATATTATTACACTTTGGTAGCTTTTTAGTTGGTTTTATGTGATGTAAACTTCTGGAGAAGGGATTATTTATAAAATTATAATGACATTGTTTTTACAACTTTTATGATCTGGCTAGTACTAGCTGATGGCGATATGTTACTTAATTAAAATTCGTATCTCAAATGTTTCTTTAACTATGCATGCCAGTTCTGTAAAATCTCAGGACGGATTCTCATCTCTCATTTCGTCTCAAAAAAATTGCTATTTTAAACGAAATGAAACCAATACTACTTTTAATTTTTGTGGTTTTTCCTATTTACGGGATACCGACAAGCCCACCCGATGGAAGTAAGTTTTAATTAAAAGTCATGATTCTAATGGATTTAAAGACTTTGCAGAAAACGGTACTGTTCAAGTTGTCTGTAGTTGAATTATTGAATTTCTTTCTGTCTTTAAAAACAGCAGCAGATAAATTGGAAGCTTTTCCATGGATCAAGGCATCAAAAGTTAAGAGTAGATTTGGCACTACACTTCCACCACCAGTTCCTCCAACGGAAGCTTCCTCTATTGGATCAAGCCGTGTAGCTGCCAATTCTTTATCTCCACCGGATGCTCAAACGCAAACACAACCGCAGATAACGGATGAAATGCTTCAGAACTACATTGCAGCTTTAGCTGCTCGTCTACAAGTCCAACCGGAGAGTCCCACTTCTCCCCCAAAGCGTTTAGGGAAACCAAAAGTCCCAAAACAATTAAAGCCTCAGGACAGTGCCACCCCAACGACTCCAGCTTATTGGCAAATGGAAAAGACAGAATATCCTGATTCTTTCTACGACGAATTTTACTTGGATTGGCTGAGAAAGCGACAAGTTGAAACTATTCCAGTTGCAACACCTAATCCACTGGAATTAACTGAATCTGCAGATGCGGAGCCTCCACAAAGCAACAATCCAGCACCAACATCTCCTCAAGGCTTACCTCCTCCACCTCAACCTTATCCAGCTATGCCGTTGGCAATGAACCCTTTTGCTAATCCATTTTTGTATCCATTTACCGGACTGAAGTTGACAAAAGCCATGGCTAACGCTCAGGTCAATGCGGCACTCGCAGCGTGGAATATTACGACTACTGCAAAACCAGTGAAAATCAAGCTGAAAATTCCGGTTCCAGCTGGAGGTGATATAGCTCAAGTTCTTGCGTCTGGTATTGCAGGTTTCCCTACAGGTACTACGTATGAACTATCGAAAAAGAAATAAAAACTCTTTATATCGTTATCAACTATTCTTTGCATCAGCACATCCGTGAGATCTGCTAATTTAGTAAATAAATTGTGGACACTCTTTTACTTTGTTGGCTTTATTAATTGACATAAATAGTCATTTCTTTTTTGGAATTTCATCTTAAAGCATAGTTCATAGAATACACATAATTTTATGGCATTAACTAATAGTACTTACATCTCATTTTAATCCCTTTTTCAGTTACATAGTCCATAAATTAATTTCACTTTAGCTAATACGCGTTTCAAATGGCACTAGTAAACTATTTCTCCACCTAGCGAAAGCTTCAATTTGGAGCTCTTCATAAACAGTCTTTGTGGTCGTCTTGCTCACTCAGTTTTCAAATGCACTTTTTCATAATAAATATAAAGTACAAGGAGCCTATAGGCTAGGTAAATTGACAAGTTTTCTACTGTTCCGGTATGGATCTGAGCTTGGAAGTGATGATGTACGGGCTCTTGTTGCGCGTTCCTCCGAAATTCTTTTTCAAGTGGAAGACTGTGGTTGAGCGCTTAATACTGTCTGGATCATCCATACTAAACGACGGTCTTGCGGGGAGGACCGATGCACCTGTTGAGGTAGTAGGAAACGTCCGTAGCTCCGACAGCTCCTGAATAAATGCACTAACTACCCACAATGAGAACGGTTTTGAGAAGAGGCTCGGGAGGTAGCCAAGCATTAAAATGAGATCGTGAACCATCGTGACAAAGGCTAGTGTGAGCATTCCAACAACTATTAAAGATGTTATTGTTGCACCCCTCCAAAACAGACAGTAGGATAATTTCAACTGTAAAAACAATCATACTAAAGTCATACATTCATCTAAAAAAAATTATCAATTCATCGAAAAATATAGTAATACCTTTTGAACTCCATTGTGTAACATTAGGGAAAATATAATGTCACTAATGCACACTATCAGTATCACAATTGTGTAGATGAATATTGCAAATGCTGAAAAATTTAAATTTGTTAAGGTTTCAAGTCTTTTGAAAATGGTTCGTATATTCATAATATTTCAATAGTTGACAGGTTGACAAAGCGCCGTCTCGTACCTTTATCCATGCTTCCATGCTCATCATTCTCCATATATTTTAATTGCGATCCTAAACCAACTAGCACCCCAACACTGCTAATCCCAACAATGAATGATAATGCCTATAAGTAAAAAAATAACAATTATTTATGTTCCAACTGCGAATGTGTTATTTTTAAGAATTTAAAATCTTACAATCAAAATTTCACTGATGAATTTAGAAGGTCTTCTATATTCAAAGTATTCTCCTTCCTCAGAATACATTCTTCCAAGACGAGCCATGATTGCGGGGAAATAGTTGAAGTACATGCACCGTTACTGCTATTTGCTAACATTTCTTTACACTATTCTCTCAGCCGTAAAACCTAATCTAAAGAACATTATTATTCCAATCCTAGGAAAACTTTGCGGTGTGCTAATTTGTGATAATGTCCTAATTGAAAACTAGCCTAATTTAGAAACCACATGTTATCCGATCTACATTCAATCCGGGTCTGGTGTTGTTGGTGTCTTCCTTTGGACTGCTATAACAAACAAGGAGTTAATGACTTTTGCTTGTTAATTAGGCCATATCACATCACACACCAATTCCGTATTGACTGCGGCTGACTTAAATGCAAGTTGGTAGATAAGAATTTAGGGAATACGACGAACCCAAGAAGGAAATCTATCGAAGGCCGGATGTGGCCATCAGCTCGACAATTTCATTTGTTTGTCATAGCCATAAAACAGTTTAAGCACTGCATTCACATTTTGTAGGTACACATTACTGTGGAACGAATGGATGTAGTAAAAAAGCATGATTCAAAATCATTATTGTGGCCATTTTAATGGTTGAGTATTCACATTTTCACGTGGAGAGGCTGAGCATTATGGAAAGATTATTGTGGTGCATGCTGCTGCTGCACTGCAGCAGTATACAGAAACCATTATGTTAAAGAGTATAAATGGGAATGTGTTTTTTGTCCTGGCTTTACTGCTTCAAAATAACAGTCAGCAATGTGGTGTGCTGCTACAACAATTAATATCAAACTGTTCTATTGGTTTTCTTTGTTGCATTCGTGCTCATGCTGTACTGAGCCAGTAGTCTTCGTGATCTGATCAGTAAGGTATTTATGTAGGTAGCACTAGCAGGTAGTGTGGCTGTGTATTCTCATGGTCATCTTCGTGATTTCAGTGTGCATCAAAGACATTCTTCTTGACTTGAGATCTTATATGCATGCTTTTGTTTTCACGCAAAAAAATGACGCCATCAGGAGGGAATGCTGGCTCACATAAATCTATCATACACATTATATTATATCGCCTGAAAGGCTAACTACGTAAGTTTGTAGCCTTACATAAATCAATTATATATCGTATGGATGCTGAGCATTTAAAATTGCTCTAGAATAATTATGATTCAATGCGAAAGCGTGTTAAAAGTCAAAATGGATCTTTAATATACTGCATACTGTTGGTTTATGATTTTCCTTTGTTGCACTTGGCCCATTAAATGTACATATTATGCTTGCTGTCACGATGAAAGAAGAGTATGTAATAAATGAGTATTTATGCACACGTGCATACTTTTGGCAATGTTTGTTTCCAATTCGCAAAATTCGTGTAAACAAATTTAATGTGTCATCTGGTAGGTACTAGGTAAGTAAACATATCCCATGTGAAGTTGTAATATTCGAATATGCAAAATATGTGCCCACATTTTCCGTTGTGTGAAATTCGACCCATCGTTAGGAAATCTATAATACGGAATTTTATGGATTTATGAAAACATTCATGTCCAAATTTTTCAAAATGGAAATTTATTTAGCTGTTTTCTAACATTGTATAAATACAACTTCAAACTTGTACTATTGCCAATAAATCCCATTATATGGTGCAATACCAAGTGGGTCGTTGGAAGCGCGTTACGTTTAGCTTTCATGACATTCAAAAGCAACGTATTTTTACGGAAAACATGGAATACATCTAATGCTAATTCGTGTTTACAAACTACTCAAGCACTCCAAACTGTTAAAGGAGGAGCAATCACGAACCAACACATTTTTACCTTTTAAACCTTCATTATTCCGGAATACTGCTCTACGGAATTTCGCTGCATGAACACAAAAAAACTCTCTTAAACGGTCATATAAGGAAATAGGATGGGTGGGCATTAGGCTTACATTGCAGTATAGTATGCAAAAATCAACCATGAATGTGAATTATTAATACGACTATCGATCCGATATTTTCCAGCCTTCACCTTTTTTCCTATATTACCATGAGCTATCGGACAGTTCCACGCGTAAGTACCTACCCTAAGCCTAGCATATGGATGGAAAGCAACTAACTCATCATTTCCATCAATAAAACGGAATTCGATTTCGTTCGCTTTTCTAATTTACTCCTCTGCATTATATGCACTAAACAGTATATAAATTACGAACCAAAATAGTATGTTCGTTATCTAAACAAAATACGAGTGTGCTATACTATCGTTAGTACTAGACTAGATCCGTATCGTTTAATCTGACGGCATTTGTTTATGATAAATTGAGAGAGGAGGTCTCGCCAGGGAATTAGAGAAATATTATTTCACGCTATTTATACTTCATATCTCCAAACAAATAACATTTGTACACAAATGTTGTTGTGCTCTGGATAGCGTGATAGAGCGAGAGTCAAATTGGAAAATATTACGGCAACTCTCATAAAACATTTTTGCTCTGTATCATGGCATATGACAGTTATTGCTAAAAGTTAATACATCGCATGGGCTTCTGGAAGAAGACTGTAGTGCAGTGGCTGCAAAACTGTGGAATTTTATGCATGGAAATTTTTATACCCGAGTCAGGAAGTTCCATTATATTAATTTAGCAATTAACGCTGTCACCATTGGTGCATCAAGGCTTGTGTGACCAACACCATCAGGCCAGGCCAGTGTGATATAATCGTGGTGATAGTGAATGATGATGATGTTGATATCGTATAATGTCAGAAAGAGCAAACGCAGAAGTAGTCGTAGTCCCAGTGTACAACGTTTCAGGGGCAAGCTAAATTCAAGCCAGGACGAAATAAACATCGGTTTAGGTAAGTGCAAAAACCATATCTCTTATCGACCTACACCACTTCAATTTTCTTAGAACCGAACAGAGCTGCAAAAGTGGAATGTTTTATGTAAATGTTGGTCGTTTGTATTAAACGACATGTGTTTGCATGTGCTCTTTCAATTTCAACAGAAAGACTTACAATTAGAGCGGATTTCAGTGTGCAAATTACAGCTTTCAAAGCTGAGGTTAGTGAAAGGTCTTTTGATTTCCAATGTAAGTGTCATTCGTTAGTTTTTGGACATTTTGGCATTTTATGGATTGGTCATGTGCTTTTATCAAAAAAACACTGGATATATAAACGCATTTGCAAGGCAATTTGCTACCAAATCTGTGAATAATTTGTGATACAAGCTATTCCCACTGTCAAGGCTTACGCTTATCGGATACTAGTAGTTGTCAAATGAGTGGGTGGACGTGAGGGGCTTGACAGGCTGTCATCGGAACAAAAACTCATGTAGTCGCCATGCTAATGTAAAACATTATTTCGGTATTGATATATAAATTTTATGTTGCCCATATCGATAATTTAGATAAAAGCACTTGATAAAAGCTGTCAACTGGTTTTGTCTCATTTTCTCCACAAAATGCTCGCTCTTTTCTCGCGACACGATTGTGTGAACTAGTACTATTCAGATTTCTGAATAGAACGGTGTATTATGTCTTGCAATTTTCCATAGGAAAACAAGAAGAGACAAAGATATCCTTTGATTTTTAAGGTAAGCCAAAAACAAAGACATACACACATTTTTACTCCATGAAAGAGGTGGTTTTGTTGTAGTTAGCCACAGCCACTGTAATCCAAGGACAGGTTTTCATACCCCATTCGTCTATTTATAATTCAACGGCTGTTTTTAGATAGCCTTATGCACGCCACGCACGCATTCATTTTTGGACGAACTCAGTTCAATGGTATTCATGGACATGAAGGCTTCGGTGCCTGAAATCAGTGCATTATAACTGTTGTGTATTCATTTGTTAAGAGCTGGAGGAGTAATTAGAGTGTACATATTGGTGAGAGTTTTTCCTATAAAATTCACATAATGAATGCATTGAGTTTTAGCTGAATAAGTAAATTATCCCATCCAAGTACATTTTTATTGATTTGCGTAAAAATCTTCCTGAATGTCTTCCGTAATGTTCCATTGTGCAGCAGACGGCAGAAACACTGTTTAGCAATTCGGTTACTGTACTCTGCATTTTGCAACTAACCGAAAACCGTGATGTAGACAGAATAAGCTATTGTGTTATCATCACCTTCAAAAGAGTTATTGTTCGTAAAAATCCTTTGGTAATGATTGTGAAGCTAATGATTTCAATGGTGCATTCATTTTCAGAGATTTTTGACGCAGTATAAACCCAAGATGACTGATTTACAGCAACGGGTAATATCATGGAGCTTGGTGCTTCTTGTTTGTGCAAACTTGTTGGCTGTGGACGGAGTCCTGCTCAACAGAGGCGTCCAAAAGGCAGCTGACCACCCAGTCTACAGACGACAGAACAAATACCATCCTCATTTCAGGAGAACTCATTCTCGAGGTTTGAAAATGAACTGATTAGTTAATTAATTAAAAGTTATCCTGATTGATGATCCTTTCATCTAATTGTTTTACGTTAATTTTCAGTTTCAACACATAAGGCATCCACTGTTCCAGAAGCTCGTCCTCCACCAAGCGAACGAACTTTCAACAGCTCCACGGTTGAACAAGTTATTGAAACAGTAGGCGCTTTGATTACGGATGACACGTTGCGCCAGATATTTTCCAACTGCCTTCCTAGTACATTAGGTAATTATTACAAGAAAACAACAACCGTTTTATATCCGAGTATATCTTTTCAAGATAAAAGTTTCAAGTAGCCCCATTTCTCAATTTTTTCTACAGATACGACTATCGGATACCATGTCAATGCCACTCAATCTACAAACGGGCTCCCATACACTTACATCATTACCGGAGACATCCCTGCAATGTGGATTCGTGATTCCACCTACCAAATCAACCCCTACGTACCTCTCGCCAGGAATGATGCTGCTCTCCGTCAACTGGTTTTGGGAGTGATCAATACTCAAGCTGAAATGTTAAGCTTGCACGCATTTGCAAACGCATTTTTGCCACTCAAACATTGGAACTCTGGGATCATCGTAGATCCTCCAGAAAGCACTGACGAGGTGGTGCCACCTTATGACCGGAGTGAAATTTGGGAAGCTAAATATGAGCTCGACAGTATTGCCTCATTCCTTTACCTTTCCCAATACTACTACAAGTCTACTCAAGATCTCACCTTTGTGAATAACACGCGATGGCTGCAAGGAGTCAGGAAGGTTGTGGAGACGATGAGGAAGATGCAAGCGGGAACTCTAGAGGTTCTTGGAAAGGAACCCTATAAATTTACGAGGATGACAAGGACCCAGTCTGAAACTCAAAACTTGTATGGGCTCGGAAATCCTGTGAAGCGATGTGGCCTAGTACGCTCCTTCTTCCGCCCTTCTGATGACGCTGCTGTGTTTCACTACCTGATTCCTGCTAATGCTCTCGCTGTCGTGGGATTGGAAGGTGTGGCTGATATCCTTCTCGCTGCTAGAGCTGACCTTGCACTTTTGGATGAGGTGGTTTTACTAGCGGCTGAAATCAGGGAGGGAATTCAAAGACATGGAATTGTAAATCACCCACAATTCGGGGAGGTGTATGCGTATGAAGTTGATTGCTACGGGTCTCAAGTCTTTATGGACGATGCTAACTTTCCAAGCATTCTCAGCGTGAGTATTATGCACAAGTTAATTTTCTTTTTACAAAAAGGAGCCAAAGAACTTTCCTAATGTTTTTTGCTTATTTTTTGACACAGATGGCTAAATTCGGATTCGTTAGAAAGGACGACCCTACCTACCTCCGCTCCAGACAATACATTCTGTCTCCAGACTGGAATCCCTACTTCGCAGCTGGAAAGTACCCAGGTATTGGCTCTCCCCATACTGGATTGCAGAAGCCTTGGCACATGGCAGTGGCTATGCAGGCCATGACCTCAGATAGTGATCAGGAGATCCTAACAATGCTCCGAAATCTTAATGCTACCACAGCTGGCACTGGTCTCATGCACGAGTCTTACAATGTGGACAACCCGGAAACGTTCTCAAGACCATGGTTCGCTTGGGCAAACACAGTGTTCGGGGATTTGATTCTTCATTTGGCAGAAGAGAGGCCACATCTCCTTCGCGGAACAGCGTCATCTCAGCATCATGCACCCCAAATTCATTTAAATAGAATTAAGGCGTAGAGGAGAGAACCTATTGCATTTTATTGATGTCTCACAGCTTCATTCGATATATTACAATGAGCTAATTATTTAAAATGTTATATGAAATGAAAAACAGTTTTGTAAACACGCAATTGTTGGATTTTTGTAGCACGACGAATGGACATGATTTTGAGATAAATAAAACATATGTACGAAATGTTCCATATTTTGAATCGAAATAAAAGTGATAAAAAACCAATTCCTAATTGTTTTTATTTTACCTAATTTTAAGAAAATTAATGCATTTCGATTTTGACACTTTCTTTAATGGTATCCGATTCAAAACACATAATTTCACTGACATATATATTATACCTTATCGCTTCAATGTGCATAGTCATATAAATCGCTGCACTTATTTCAATGCTGATCTACCACTTTTTAATTAGCTCTTCTCCTGGTATTCGCTTGATGGTCATGTTGAAAGTGAGGTCGGAATAAGGTTCCTTACAGCATGAGTAGTACCTATTATTCTTTTTTGCTGTGGTGGACAGAATTTCAAATCCAGAGGAATTGCTCAAATCGGTCAAGTCTATGGTTTTGTTCTGTTGGAAAACAAAGTTTCATGAGAATTAATTTTTAGTAGGTTTGATTCAAGCTTAAATTTGAACGTACTGCTTTGTAGAGGTCCAAGCCAACAATGAACCCATCAAATGTCCATGAACCAAACTTGAGGGTACATGTCTGCTCCCCGTATGGCTCTTTTTTCAAGGTTAAGTGACAGCGTGAAAGCATTTTGCATGGGGGAACCCACAAAACTTCCCCTTTAGGGTAGATGAGAACGTTGGATTGCCAGCAGTTGACCATGTTGACAGGGTCAGCACTAAACGGAATAATTAACCTTTAACCACCGTTATTGCTATTATACGCGTCCGTTTCCGTTATACTTTTACCTGTTGTACAAGGTGATATCGGGCTTCCATAGCATACTTGAATCTAATCTGATAGCACCAGTCACTCCGGACTCTTGAGGGTCCCATTTAAGTCGGTCATCTTGCCATACCTGTAAAATCAAAATGGAATAATTACAATATTCCAGAGTGAGTTGAAACATTTAAGTTTGACAAAACTTACGTATCGCAGCCAAACATAACTTTCCAACGCGTCTTTTTCTTCAAGCTGAAAAAAATGCGCGATGCTTTTACTACAAATTTCACCAGGTAATTTTGCTTGGAAATGCCGTATGAGTACTTAGTAAGTACCACTTACAATGTGAAAGTCAATCAGTGCAACCCCAAATCGGACGTTGACGTTATCTGGGTTAACATGTTTGTCATAGTCTTTGAAAAGTTTGGCAACAAGTCTAGTCCTTTGCTCAACTGTGCCCTGGCCTATAGCTGTTGAATTTTCTGGAGTTTCTGACGTTGTAGGCTCTGTAGGAGCAGCAGTCGTTAGACTGTCTACAGCAGCTTCTGCTGCCTTAGCTGCTGAATCCGTGAGACCCGATAATAAATCGGGAGCAGCTATAGGGAGTTTCAAATAGATGTATAAATCCCAGTTTATTCCTGTGAAACGCCCCGATTAGCGATCATTTTTGTAAAAAAAAATTACCATGAGCCACTGCTAAAATAACTGCGCTGACTAAAGCTAACTTATTCATGGTTCGCAATGATCAGAAGCACGTCTCAGAATGTTACTAACTGGAGACTGAATTATGATTAGATAAAGTCTGGATAGTATTTATAGGTATGTTTAAATACAAAATATTTTTTTTTAAATAATGATACTACTTGGGCTTGGAATAATGCATATAGGTGTAGTGTTTAGATGCTAAAATCACAAGTAATTTGTGCAGAAGAATCCGTAATATTATTGAGAAGCAGAAATGCCTTGTAAATTATTGTATTCTATGTTAGAGCTATGAATCTAAGAGAAAATAAACAATCTGATCACTATTAAATCCTGTATGATTTATTTGCATGTAGCATTACACAAGCTGGTGCAAGGAATCAATCTTCTTCTTAGCTAACTACATAATATGAAAATATGAAGTCCAACAACATGGACTAAAACGAATCAATTCAATAAAGAGCTTCAGAACAAACGCAGATGTTCAGCCTGGTTTACAATGATTAGAACAGAACTAAATAGTCAAGTCTATAAATAATATGTATGAACACAGAGCAGCCGAGGATTAATAAGGTGTTCCATAATGGCATTTCCATTCCATGGTTTGAAGCGAAATAAAGCTGATCAACGACAACATATTTAGACGTCAATATTAGTTACTTCAATGAATTTATTAAATTGTAATTTCGCAGATTGAGTTAGTCTCAGATGATGATTTGAGATATTACCAACAGCAGTTGAATATGATACAATGTAAAATTTATCTCAAGTTTGTTTAATACATAATATGTGGTGTGGAAGAAGAACCTTGTGCCAATCAAAAAGTACAATTGTACAGAATACAAGCTATTCATTAAAAGCGAATGAAAGTAGACTAGGTGTCTTGAGCAATAGCCAGATCATCTACCACTTTTTAATTAGCTCCTCGCCTGGAATTCGCTTGATAGTCATGTTAAAGGTTACGTCTGGATATGGCTCCTTGCAACATGGGTAGAATTTGTCTGTCTTTTCTGCTGCCGTGGACAGAACTTCGAATCCTGAGGAATTGTTCAAATCGGTCAAGTCTATGGTTTTGTTCTGTTGACAGAATAAAAGTTCAATCAGGGAAATTGTATTGATTTTTTAACGCACACAGACTGTTTACATGATATACATTTCAACGTACCCCTTTATAGAAGTCTAAATCAAGTACGTAACCATCAAACGTCCATGAGCCAAACTTCAGTCCACAAACCTACCAAAATATTAAATTAGGAGATTACACATTTGAAGTAAAAAATTCCGACGTAATTTCTTTTCGAAACTTTTTTCATACCTGCTCTCCATACGGCTCCCTTTTCAAGGTTAAGTGACAGCGTGAAAGCATTTTACATGGTGGCACCCACAGAATCTCCCCATTCTCGTAGATGAGGACGTTGGATTGCCAGCAGTTAATCATGTTAACTGGGTCAGCACTAAAATGAAATTAAAATAGTCAGAACGTTTTACCCAATGAAAGCTTTTAACTACAGAAAAGTTACATTATTGCATAATACCTGTTGTACAAGGTGACGTCGGGTTTCCAAACCATGCCGGGATCAATCCTGATAACATTGGTTCCTCCGTACTCTTCAGCATTCCATTTAAGCCGAGGGTCGCTCCAAATCTAGAGCGTTAAAAGTTTTGGGGTACAACATTATACTCATCTTCCAGTAGAATGGAATATAACATTTTTCATGCTATTGTATTGCAGAATTTATTAAATTGACAAATATTACAAACATATTGCTATAAATAACATACATATTTTAGCCAACCGTAACTCTCCATCGCATCCTGGTCTTCACGCTGTTGGAAATTTCAGAACGACCTTAGCTTAATACTGTGATCATTTATTTCTTTAACATCATGTTCACGGTAATCATCTTTTTACTTACAATGTGGAAGTCAATTAGTGAAATTCCGAACTTGAGTTTAATGTTATCCGGGTTAACTTTATTGTCGTAATCTTTGAAGAGTTTAGCCACCAGTTTCGTCCTTTCCTCAACACTCCCCTGGGCGGTAGTATACCACGGTTCTGGTTTTTCTGTAGTTGGAGGAACTTCCGGGGCTGAAGTTGTTGTGGTGTCTGCAACGGCATCAGTAGCCGCTGCTACTGGTCCGGTGAGACCCGATAGTAAATCGGGAGCAGCTGCAAGTTTCAAATAATGTATACGTTACAATCACTTCTGGTTGGAAACCCAGATTATCAGAAACTTTGTGTGGAAAATTACCGTGAGCCACTGCTAAAAGAAGTGCACTGACAAGTAATAATTTATTCATGATGCTGAATGATGAGCACAAACGTCTCGGACTGTCTTCAACTGAATTATGAAACGAGGAATACCAATAGTTAGTATTTATAGGTGAGTCGAGCTTGTTGGATACTGGAGCGTTCCAGTTGTGCGTATGCAAAGATAAGAAAAGGTGAAGTACGAGCTTTTGACCTTACTTATTTGATAACCTTTGTAGGCATACAAAATTGTACAAACACGCTAAATACAATCATACACTAATTAATGTATGTAAGTATCTTGTTTTTGACGATTTTAAATCACGTCACATGTGAGCTTCCAGCATCATAATATATAATCCGTGAATATCGTACTTCCTATATACTTTGTCTGCATATAACATGACATATTTTCACGTCGGCATTTTACGTTTTTTACTTGCAATAATGTATAATAACTCAAGGTGAATCCAAGTCCTCCAAAGGGTTATCATTTCTACTGACGTCGAAACTGACTAGCTGTTATTGTGGGATCTTGTGAAGCGTCGACGTGGATGGCCAATGGTAAAGTTTGTCGAGCAAGATTCTCATGAACTATACATTGCATGCAATTTGTAAAGCACACGGATCAGAACAAGATCGCTAATTGGTCATCAAAGATGACCAATTCATCATCAATCTTCTCGTTTGTTTATTTTCCAATCTGTCAAATAGCTGTACATACATTCATGCTCGAGTGTTATTGCAAACATGCATTGTTGACGTCATTATTGTCGATGACGAACTTTTTCCAACCTTATTTTGCAATTTATCATCATAATGATTATTGAAATTTGTTTGCTTGAGTGCGAAAGATCCGTATGATTCTCAAAAACAAGCATCACTATTTACGAGTACAGTTCACTTTCTCTTTGATGCTCTTCGTCATTCTAGCACTTACTCATATCTGCCCAAAATACTAAAAAAATCACTTTATTTGCAGTTTCCAGATGTAAATCTTTTTGGTTAGTCAACGAACTAAACGTAAAGGACTATTGATCAAAAGTCATCAAACAAAAGCCATCCTGAGTTTGATGCAAAGATGTTCTAAAATGCTACCCCAGTGTCAAATAGTACATATATTATCTGATCTTTGAATTCGATAGAGAAAGAAATGAAATCAAGAAGATTTTCGCAATAACGTACAACATAATATGCATTATATACTTTAATTCAAAGTATCGAAATGTAGCGTGAAAATAAATATAAGTAATAAGTAACCACAAACCTCTTAATATGTCGTATTTCTTGCAACTACCTCACCTACCTACATACATATTATTTTATTTTCTTGTTTCTTCAAAAACACACAGCCTTCAAAGTCTTGCCGAAAAACTCGGAATACTGCGCAACATACTAAAAATGCGATGATTTGTATCTCACACCTCTAGGCAGACTTTTGACCGGAACCTCTTGAACGTAACCTGATAGTCACCATGATACTGGGTTTCAAATGATTTCCAGAGATCCATCGGAGGACAAATATTTGATGATACTGCATCAAGGACGGAGGGAGAGACGCACTTTTGAGGATAGATTTATATTGAAATTCCCCAAAATGTCGGCTAATATCTTAATCGCCGTTTTACTAGTGATCTTGATTATTTTATGGTGTAGCTACTATATTCCTCTAGTTTTGGAGCCTATAATTTCCAGGTTTACTGAAGAAGAAAAAGCATATATGAAACTTTTAGCTACAACGTTTGGGGGTGCTTCATTAGTTTTTGTTTCGATTATTACCTTCCTATCGTAAGTAATACATATATATTGAAATGGAAGTCGGTATAACTCTGTTATCGCGTGGGTGAGGTGAAATTATTAACATAAACTACGAATCTTTTTTCCAGATGGACACAATGAAGCAGCATATTCAAAATTCGGCACGTGAACCTCTTCATGAAGTCAAATAAGCCTCCGTGAAAACTACGTTTTCAAATTCAGTTATCAGTGTCAGAAAATCATATATGATTAACCCAGGTTAACATTATTCTGAATAGCACAATGAAATGACTGTAAAATCCACACATGAAAATGCTTCAAAGTTTGATTTGGAGTCGAAGTAAAAGTTAAAGCCGCTGCATTATTTGTAAACCAACACAATATTTATTTTCATTTTTCCTCATAATTGATAATAATCAGATTGGATAATTGTATAGGCAAGAAAACGTTTGTCATAATGGTGATAGAGGAGGAATTACAGTAAAGTTATCAATGGGTTACTGTAAATTTAAAGCTTAGAATACATGATAAAGTGTAAGTAAAGTTGCAATACATCATGAACAACTTGAAATACAGGAAAAATTAGCTGTTAATAAAAATATCATCTACAACTTTTTTATGAGTTCTTCTCCTGGAATCCGCTTCATAGTCATGTTAAACCATATGTCCGGATATGGCTCCTTGCAACATGAGTAGAATTTATCTGTCTTTTCTGCTGTCGTGGACAGAACTTCGAATCCTGAGGAATTGTTCAAATCGCTCAAATCTATGGTTTTGTTCTGTTAACAGATGAAAAGTTTAATCAGGGAATCGTATTGATTTTCTTAAAACACACATACACACACATATGCTAAGCATTTGAAATTACCCCGTTGTATAAGTCTAAATCCATTGTATAACCATCAAACGTCCATGAGCCAAACTTGAGTCCACAAACCTACCAAAAAAATTAAATTAGGAGATTACACATTAGAAGTTAAATTTTCCGACATAATTTCTTTTTCAAATATTTTTCATACTTGTTCTCCGTACGGCTCCTTCTTCAAAGTTAGATGACAGCTTGAAAGCAGTTTGCATGGTGGGACCCAAAGAATCTCTCCATTATCGTAAATGAGTACGTTGGATTGCCAACAGTTCATCATGTTGACTGGGTCAGCACTAATCATCAAATTAAAATAGTCAGAAAACTTTTACCAACTATGACTTATAGTAACTTTTTAAAAGGCTACATTTTATGTAACCGCTACACCGAAGTGAGCACCTGTTGTACAAGGTGATATCGGGCTTCCAAACCACGTCGGAATCTATCCTGATAATAGTTGTCCCTCCATACTCCTCAGCATTCCATGCAAGTCGTGTATCGTTCCAAACCTAGAGCGTGTTTAGATAAATCATTATACTGATCTTCCAATAGAAAGGAATATATAACAAGTTATAAATGACATACATATCTCAGCCACACGCGACTTTCAAGTGAATCCTGGTCTTCATGCTGTTGGAAAATTCAAAATCGAACGATTTATTATATTCTCATTGATTTTTTAAACATATTCATGGGGATCATGTCTACTTACAATGCGAAAGTCAATTAGTGCAACTCCAAACTTGACGGTGATGTTATCCGGATTAACTTTTTTGTCATAATCTTTGAAAAGTTTAGCCACAAGCTTTGTCCTTTCCTCAACACTTCCCTGGCCGCTAGAAAAAACCGGTTGTGGTTTTTCTGTAGTTGGAGGAGCTTCAGGAGCTAAAGTTGTTGTGGCGTCTGCAACGGCATCAGCAGCTGCTGCTACTGGTCCCGTGAGACCCGATAGTAAATCAGGAGCAGCTATAAGTTTCAGATAAATGTATACGTTACAATTACTTCTGGTTGGAAACCCAAATTGTCAGAAACTTGTGCAGAAAATTACCATGGGCCACTGCTAAAAGAACTGCACTGATAAGTAATAATTTATTCATGATGAGTGATTCGTGGAGTACAATCGTCTCAGACTGTCTTCAACTGAATTATGAAATGAGGAATACAAATAGTCAGTATTTATATGTTAGTCGAGCTTGTTGGATACTGGAGCGTTCCAGTTGTGCGTATGCAAAGTTAAGAAAATGTGAAGTTCGAGCTTTCGACCTCACTTATTTGATAACCTATGCTCGCATCCATAATTGTAACAAACGCAACTTAAATACTACTCTGTACATTAATTAATGTTTGTACGTATCTTGTTTTGACGATTTTAAATCAGAAGTCACGTCACAAGAGTTGAGCCTGTTCATTGGATTATAAACAGAAATGCACATGTCATTCATTTCCATGACCAGCAGCAATACATAAATGATATGAATAAAAAAAATCCGGCGAAAATCGCACTTCCTATAGTTTGTGTGCGTGCAAACAACACGACATATCTTTATGACGCTATTTTACGTTTCATCTATGTTAATTGATAAATGGTACATCAGATTTTATTATTTCTTCTGACGTCGAAACTGAAGCCGACTGTTATTGAAAGATCTTGGAAAGCATAACCCTTGCTTATTTTTGTCAAACAAGATATTCATGAACTGTACGCTGCGTTGCATGCAATTTGCAAAGCACACGGATCAGAACAAGATTGCTAATTGTTCATCATCAATCTTCTCGTTTGTTTATTTTCCAATCTGTCAAATAGCTGTACATTCATTCATGCTCGTGTGTTATTGAAAACATGCATCGCTGACGTCATTATTCTCGATGACGAACTTTTTCAAACCTTGTTTTGCAATTTCTCGTCATAATGGTTATTGCAATTAGTTTGCTTGAGTGCGAAAGATCCGTATGATTCTCAAAAACAAGCATCACTATTTACGAGTACAGTTCACTTTCTCTTTGGTTACATGCTCTTCGTAACTCTTGCACTTACTCAAATCTGCTCAAAATACTAAAAAATCACTTTATTTCCAGATGTAAATCTTATTTTAGGTTAGTCAACGAACTTAATGTAAAAGACTATTGATCAAAAGCCACACTTATAGTTTGATGCAAAAATGTTGGAAAACGCTACAACAGTATTAAATAGTATCATAAAGTATCTGATCTTTGATTAGGAAAGAGAAACATATAAATCAAGAAAATCTTCGCAGTAACGTACGACATAATTTGCATTATATACTTTAACTCAAAGTGCAGAAATGTAGCGTAAAAATAAATGCAATTAGTAACCACCATCTTTTTGATAAACAATATGTCTTACAGAAACCTAGACCTTTTCGTAAGCAAAAACTTTATTATCATGTTTCTTTAAAAACGCACAGGCTTCAAAGCTTTGTCTAAAAGTTCGGAATACTGTGCAATGCTGCGCAACTCTAAAAATGCGATGATTTGTATCTCACTTAAAAGGAACCCAAACCTCGTGAACACGTTTTCAAATTCAATTCAGTTGTCAGTGTCAGAAAATCAGACATGATTAACCAAGGTAAAGATTATTTTAACAGAACCAACATTCTATGCAGCACAATGAAATGACTGTGTAATCCACACATCAAAATGCATTAAAGTATGATTTTGAGTCGAAATAAAAGTAAAAGCCACTGCAACATTTGTAAACCAACATATTTATTTAAAATTTGCTCATAATTGATAAAATTCAGATTGGATAGCTGTATATGCCAACAAACATTTCTTTTTTCAAAATGGTAATAAAGTAGGAATTACAGTGAAATTATCAATGGATCACTACGTTTAAAGCTAAGAATACATGATAAAGTTTAAGTGAAGTTGCAATATATCATATGAACAACTTGAAATACGGAAAAAATTAGCTGTTAATAAAAATATCCTCTACCACTTTCTTCAATACCAAGTACCAAATGCCAAGTTCTTCTCCTGGAATTCGCTTGATAGTCATGTTAAAGGTTACGTCCGGATATGGCGCCTTGCAACATGAGTAAAATTTATCAGTCTTTGCTGCTGTCGTTGACAGAACTTCGAATCCTGAGGAATTGTTCAAATCGCTCAAATCCATGGTTTTGTCCTGTTAACAGAAGAAACGTTAAATCCGGGAAAAGTATTGGTTTTTCTTAAAGTACTCACACACACATGCTAGGTTTTAAATTACCCCGTTGTATAAGGCTAAATCCATTGCATAACCATCAAACGTCCATGAGCCAAATTTCAGTCCACAAACCTACCAAAAAGATTAAATTAAGAGATTATATATTAGAAGTTAAATTTTCCGAATACTTTTTCTTTAAAATATTTTTCATACCTGCTCTCCGTACGGCTCCTTCTTCAAAGTTAAATGACAGCTTGAAAGCATTTTACATGGTGGCACCCAAAGAATCTCTCCATTCTCGAAAAGGAGTACGTTGGATTGCCAGCAGTTCATCATGTTAACTGGGTCAGCACTAATCATCAAATTAAAACAGAATAATTTACCCAATGGAAGCTTTTAGCTACATAGAAGTTTCATTATTATAACATAATCACTTTAGCATAATACCTGTTGTACAAGGTGATATCGGGTTTCCAAACCATGCCGGGATCAATCCTGATAACAGTCGTCCCTCCATACTCCTCAGCATTCCATGCAAGTCGTGAATCTTTCCAAACCTAGAGCGTTAGGTGTTGAGATAAATCACTATACTGACCTTGCAGTAGAATGGAATATATAACATAGCTATAAATGACATACATATCTCAGCCATACGTGACTTTCTAGTACATCTTTGTCTTCATGCTGTTGGAAAATTCAAAGTCGAACGATTTCTAATGCATTATTTATTATCTCAATGATTTCTTTAACATATTCATGGGGATCATGTCTACTTACAATGCGAAAGTCAATAAGGGCAACTCCGAACTTGACTGTGATGTTATTCGGGTTAACTTTTTTGTCATAATCTTTGAAAAGTTTAGCCATAAGCTTTGTCCTTTCCTCAACACTTCCCTGTCCGTTATAAAATTGTGGTTTTTCTGTAGCTGAATCAGCTTTAGGAGCTAATGTTGTTCTGGCGTCTGTCACAGCATCAGCAACTGCTGCTACTGATCCCTTGAGACCCGATGATAGTAAATTGGGAGCAGCTATAAGTTTCAAATAAATAAAGACGTTTCAATTACTTCTTGTTGGAAACTCAGATTATCCGAAACATTGTGTGGAAAATTACCATAAGCCACTGCTAAAAGAACTGCACTGACAAGCAATAATTTTTTCATGGTTCTAAATGGTGAGTAAAATCGTCTCGGACTGTCTTCAACTGAATTATAAAACGATGAATACCAATAGTTAGTTTTTATAGGTGAGTCGAACTTGTTGGATTCTGGAGCGTATGCAAAGTTAAGAAAAGGTGAAATACGAGCTTGCGACCATACTTATTTGATAACCTATGCTCGCATTCAGAATTGTAACAAATGCAACTTAAACACTGTTCTATACATTTAATAATGCATTTATGTATCTTGTTTTGACGATTTTAAAACTTACGTCACGTCATAAACGTGAAACCTGTTCATTGGATTATAAACAAAAATGCACATATCATTCATTTCCATGACCAGCAGCAATACATACTATGTGATATGAATAAAAAACAATCCGGCAAAAATCGCACTTCCTATAGTTTGTGTGCATACAACATGACGTATCTTTATGACGCTATTATACGTTTCATCTATGTTGATTGAAATATGGCACATCAGATTTTATTATTTCATCTGACGTCGAAACTGAAGCCGACTGTTATTGAGGATCTTGCCAAGTTCATCTTGGAAAGCGTCAATGTGGATGACTTGCTAATATTTGTCGAGCAAGTCAGAGGCACAAGATATTCTTGACCTGTACGCTGCGTTGCATGCAATTTGCAAGCACACGGATCAGAACAAGATCGCTAATTGTTCATCATCAATCTTCTCGTTTGTTTATTTTCCAATCTGTCAAATAGCTACATTCGTTCATACTCATGCGTTATTGCAGTATACATTATTGACGTCATTATTCTCGATGACGAA
>JAQGAP010000866.1:0-25645 GCA_034697805.1 Orchesella bifasciata
TAGGTAAACCGATTAGAGTCATAAACAAATTGAAAACGAAAGAAACGAGGAGACAACAAGTCATTGACTTTACATTTTGCATGAGAAAACCGAAGGACAAATCTTTTCTTACAGAACAACATATTTTTAGAGAAAACTAAACTTGTGGCAAAATGCATATACTTATCATACAAATGAACACTGTAGATGGTTCACATTTGTATTAGTTCATTTGTCACTTGTTTTACAAATGGGAAATTGCCTTTTGATTCTGCTAAAATGATAAAACCAACATCCTCCATTGCTATTTCAACACCTAAAAATGAATAGTCTAGTATGGGAAAGATTTTTAATTAAAATTGTGCTCGTTAAACAGAGGGTCGTTCTGCATGCACAAATGTGGTCTCAAAATATAGACTACCTGATCTTCGTCATTTATAGCTTAGGAGTATTTATCTGGATCATATCAAATTACGCTGTTATATCCCTTTATTCCACACCGGGAAGTAGTTTGGCGTTTACTTGTATAATGGGGAGCTTGTCGGTTGCTATTATGATTATATACTTTGCTATTATCCCCTTCGTTTCAAGTATTGCTGTGAATTCGAAGCAACTTAATGATGTCATCGAAGAGAATCTGCAAATGAATAGAATTGGTAGATGCTACGCAAAAACATTGGGTTGTGCAAAAATTACAACACCGTGTTTTAGTTTCACAGGCGAAAACTTTTTTACTCTGCTTGGAATTCCGCTAGAAGGTACGATTAATCTTTTGCTGACGTTTCCGGTAAAGATTTGAGCTTCAAAATGTTCTTGATATGAATATAATTCATACAAAGTCCAATACAAGTGGTTTTCTGGTGTCAGACGTACATGTTTAGTATTAAACACGTTAATTGAACCCGTAGTGTAAGCTTATTTAATGAGTAATAGTAATCATTCACTTAAATGTCGCCAATCCACTTTCTTTTCTTAGTTTAAATATTAATTAACAAGTTAGTAATTACATAAATTGTTATCTACACCATTATATGTAAATACACCGTTATTAAAGTGATATATCTTTGTGTTAAGCATCCTGAAAATGCATGCTAAAAAGTGTGCGTATTCATTTTCCGTGCTTACTTTGGCTTTTGTCATAATCGCGCTTCAGTTGGTAAGGAAAAACTTTTCCAATGTTTACACAGTGCAACTTTGCAAAGTTCCTTGGAATATAATTGCAATTGTATTTCAACTAAATAAAGCTCTACTCTTCGATTTCTAAATAAAACTATAAACTGATAGTCGTACCTATTGGTGCTATCAATAATATAATGATGAATATATTTTAAATGGTATTTAGTAGCGTAGCGGATACTCAAAACATCAGTATAGTAAACAATGCGACATGTTTCACAGTCCAATTTCGTCATACATATGTAGACTTCATCTTAAGTATTTCAGACAATTTCTTAGGATTCTCTTCATTCGCATACTATCATAATAGTTAATGGAAATCAAAATGCGAAAACGATTATGAAAGTCTGATGACCTCGGCTATCCTGGGCTGGGTAAAAAACTCTAGCAAACCAGTTTTGAACCAACGAGTCTCTCATGAAATTCCAAGCGCATTGACTGGAATCAATACCAGTTTATAACAAGTGAATGCCAAATACCTAGCCAACCATATAAAAAATAGGTTGCTGAACTTGTAAGGTTTGATGGTTTGATGCATCCATCAGACAAAAAACATCTGTTCAGCTTTTAGCAAAGAAAACATTTATGCATCCTATCAAAAAACGATCATTTTCATCGTGATCACTATGTAGTCGGAGAAATCGTGTCAGTTTGTGTTTAGTGCTTGGCGTGAGCTGTTATACATTTTATAAACTTTTTAGGTGGTTTTAGCTGACTGTTTAAATCTATTCATGAAAGGTTGCGTTTGGTTTAACAACTGATTTTCGACTAACATTTGGGTTAGGAACAAACTAGCAACTATGGTGCATGTATTTTTTCAAAATATTTCATCCCAACCGTTTCTTGCTGAACAATACGCAAGTAGCCGGACGCAATCAGTCGAATTTACCAAGTTGTTTGCAATATTTTTTCCGGAAGGAGGCTATCAAAATTATGGAGAAAATTTGTGTTCATGGCTAGACGTGATTTCGAGCAATTTTTCGTTCGAAGAAGACTGGCCCCATCCGTTTGTGGTAAACTCAGTGGAGCAGTTATTTGGTGCACTCAAAATTTCAAATGAACCCCGTCATCCAGACAACATTCATGTTTTTCACTTTTGGCTGTATTTGCACTACGTAAGACAAATTAAAACGGAATTTAAAATAAAAATTTATAACACTCCATTACCTAGTTTACTAGCGTTTTAACTCAAATAATATTAACAAGGTTTTCTGGAAGTTGGTGAAAACCCCTTATAGTAATCGGGATGACAAGGTCTTCCAATTTATGACTGGATTTCCTATTCAAAACACACGGGTCATAATTGTTGGAAATGAACCTTCACCAAAAATAGACTCCTCCGGTTTTGCCTTTCACGGCTCTCCAACTGACTCTACAGAACAAATACTGGATTTCCTCAAAGAAGAGATGACATGGGTTTCGGATTATTTGGGAAATTCTGAGATGAAAATCACAGATACAGAGCTCTCAGAAGCAAAGCAAACTGCCAATCTAACTGGTTGGGTTCAGCAGGGTAATTCAATCAGATTATTTTGTTCTAAAAATACGCTCGTATTTAATAGTATTTTTTATTTCCTAGGTGTCGTACTCCTCAACGCAAATTTGACATATTGCCCCAGTTCTCGGAGAGATGATACAATTCGCATGGCTTGGGAAACGATCACAAACTTCCTGGTTGACTACATTTGCGATACAAAAGAACATTTGGCTATTTTGCTGCTGGGAAAAGAAACTCGGTTTATGGAGGAAAGGATTGAGAAGGTAGACGTATACAGATATACTGCAATTTTAACTGCATCAAAAATGTATTGATTTTATTTACATTTTATTTATAGAGTAAGCATTTGGTGATTCCTCTCTATCATCCTTCATACTATAGACAAAAGTCTTTTCAGCTGGGGTCCATCGACCCAAAGGACGACTGGGGTGTAGCGTTGCCTTTTCTCAATATCAATTTATTTCTTTGGTGAACTTTAGGACGAGAAGCTATGATTGATTTTATCAGTATTAGTTTACCAAAGGAAGAGAAGAACTCAAGAATTAGTCAACTGGAAACATCGTTTAAAAGAATTATTAGCAAACTCCCAGATAAATGGACGCTGGTCTCCTTGCGAATTACTGATGATATAATTCTGGAGAAAATGAGTGAAACAAATGGGGTACTGAAGAGTAGACGAAGAATAAAAGAAATTCAAACAGCTCCTATCCATTCTATGAAATGAGATGGGGATGTTGAAAATCGGAGTTTTAAATATTTGTAACTACTATTTAAAGTATACAAAATAAATAAAATTCAGGAGATTTTTAGTTTTTAAATAAGAGTTTATTGCACATGAACATTCAGTTTTAAGTGACTGATGCCAGCCAAATAGCATTCAGGTTTGCACATTATGAAGTATGAGTTGTACATCATAATAATCACCTGACTTTCACTTTGTTTCTTTTTTCCATTTACATTTACGTTAAAATGTCCACTATTCGAGTAATAAGAGGAAAACTATTTCTTTGTTCTTTCTAAACATATTAAATAATATATGTATTGATATAGAAGCTTTTCTGAGGCGATATTAGAATTTGAATTGTAAGGTCCGCATACTTGACTGTAGGATGTTGAACATGGACGAGTTTTACATTGGTAAAAAACCAACTCCAATGTGCGACATTAGCCCATGGAAAGACATTTTATTAAGCACTCACATTTCTATAATAAGTGGTTGGCATGCTACTTAAGCTAAGATATAAAACCTGACTCGCCAAGAAAAATTCTCGACGTTTTATTTTGAAACGAAAAATAGCTACTCGCAATACATTCTACATTGCTTCACTGATATCCCAATGATATAAGTTTATATGCTTGGCACAAAACGTGATAAAAGCACGAACTATTCATTCATATCCCTTATATATCTTTCAGAATCAGTATTTTGGCTAACCTCTTATTTTTCAGCTCTTAGCATTCCCAATAGAAATGTGACTAAAAGTTAAATGAATGAAAGCCTATTTACACTATTTATAACGTGTGATAGGTGATATTTCAATTCCAATTCTATGGCAATGTATATCGGAGCGTTCCGAGTTCAGGATTTCTTACTTCTCCGCATTTAACACAACACAGAGATAATTAATGAGGTTGGCATATTTTCTTTTCTGAGAATTAAAAGCTTCGATGGTAATCTGGCAGCGGGGCCACGACATGGTTTTGCAATTTGACGGTATTGTTTTCAAAACCACCTTATTGTGATACTTGACACTCGCCATTTGCGTTTTTCTAGCTCATGAGGCAACATCTAACCAGTTTGAAAAAAAGTAAATGTTTTTAGAAAATATACGGCATTAAAAAGTTTTCCTTTCAGAAAAATGTGTTTGAAACGAAAACACTTTTCTTTTTCGAACTAATTTGCTTCCATATATATCTCCCTAAAATAAATTGCATTCATTTTTGTTTTCAGGAATTTGACATCTTAATAAAAGTGCTCTAAATTTAATCGGTAAAAAAAGAATTGTCTACTACCTTGTTAAAACTTCATATATGGCTGCAGAAATTTAAATTGTTCTCCTTTCTGGTTACAACGCATATGTTTAGGTCAGTTGCAGTACTAAAGAATATTTCTGTCTGTACTGACTCAAAAAGTTGCCGTCATGCTGGACACTCGATTTTTTCTTAACGTTTTCGCCACTTAAACAAAAAGCAGAATGTCCACTGTGTGTACTACTTACTTTTTAAGAAAATTGTGTCAGCAAGCGTAATCTAGGATATTTTTCCCATAGCTGAAAAATCTAAAATGCTGACTAGGCGGCCTACAAATTTTTAATGTTGTTTTCCAAAAAAAACATTCGATTCGCCTAAAACAATACGCTTTATCATGCCGTCGAAGTCGAGTGATGTGACGTTTAATATGCCGAGTGACGCAAATCGAATATTTTATTCACAAAAAATCAACACCCACACCGTTTCAAAAGCCTGATTCCCGCTTCTCAATGGCTAAATTAATAAACAGATCAGCAACATTGCACACCGTATGTGGTCTACGCAATCAGAGAATTGCTAGTTAATAATCTATGCGTCGCCGCTTATTAGAAATAGAGAAATCACTAAGCGTTCTTCAAGGAATTACTTTATTAAGTCTTTAGTCTTTGAAGAGGAAACATATCACTCGTTTTTACTCCATATTTTTGATTACCTGAAATAAAGTAGACAAGATGCTTTTAACGGAAAACCTGCTCAAACTTGTTAAATTAAAATTAGTCCAACAGCGATTTCTGGGAACTTGTCCAATTCGCTTTTCATCCGCCAACCAAAAGTTTGCTACCTGCCCCGATAAAAATCTTGCGTGGGAGTACAAGAAAACAGTTTTGTATGCGTTTGTTGCCAGTGTTCAATGGGCCCAAACTCTCTTTGGATGGAAATATCGGACACTGGTAATGTCCTTGGAAGGACTGCTATATGCAATTGCATCGTTGTCTGTATCCTTCACAAAATGGACATTTTGTCGACGGCAACGCAGTATTATTGAACTATTTAACCTGATACTACAATATGACAAAAACCACACAAAAAGTAAGGCGGATTTTGAATTAGAAACCATTTAATAAATTTACTGCATTTATTAATATTAAGATTTCCTATCATATTTCAGATTTAAAACTTGCGACAACGGCGGAAACACAGTTGATTAAAGTGATGTTATTCTGTGGCTTTTTCTTTGCGCCAGTGATTGCCATTTCAGCTGTCCTCATTGTTTGGATCATGCCCTGCTTTTCAGGAACTTTTGCCTACATTACAATATCTGAATGCCGAAATCCGATTTTGAACAACGAGTGGTCTACTCTGTCACTGATTCAATTGTTATTAATTTGTGTGTTACAGTTTTGGCTTATAATTGACGGAGCAGGAAGCTTTATATTTATGACTATGGATTTTTCATTGTTAATTTCTCATTGCTTGCGCCGCTACGTTCAACTTATTCTTGATAAACTAGTCACAAACCCTTCCCAATTCAAGCAACATTTGCAAACATACAGGGAAGTACAGGTTCTTACTCGATACTACAATGTAATTCAACAGGATGGACTTGTTGGTTCGAATCTACTACTTTGTATGTCGGCATTAGTGTTGAGTCTGTATCCACTGGCGTCTCTTGGGTCCAAACTACTGATACCCGAACTGGCTTTGTTTGTAACTGACGTGGTAAACGCCATACTTGTGATTCTACTGTACACTACCGCTATGGGACAACTTTACTCATCTTCGAGGCAGGTGAAAGTCCAAATTAAGACAAGTGTTCTTAGAAAGGCAATCATCACAAAGGAACGAAAATGGATTGGAAAATGCATGGTGTCTTTGCAGCCACTCAAGTGCTACATTGGATCTGTCAATTATGTTGATGAACTCACTCCTTTGAATTTGCTTAGTTTCTGCATCGACCAAACTGTGAGTTTACTCATGATTAAGTAAGCCAACTAAAACTATCGACACGTGTGATTGAAAAGGCTAAGAAGCATTATGAAGTATATAATGTAGTCATGGATATTCTAAGTTGTTGAGCAATTAGTCAAAAAGTATAAATTAATGCTACTAAATACATTTGTCATGAACAATTACAGGCAATTTTACTAAACAAATAAATGCGTTACTTTGCTATCCAATGCGATTGCGCAGTCCCTCATTTGTATTTTCTTATCCCTTAACGATATCTTTAGTCATGCTAATTACGATGGAGATGAGACTTTTGTTTGCTCAATTAGTTGGTCCAAAACCTTAAAAAATATCCAAAAGGGGCAGGAGTACAGGGAATATATTATTGCATAAAAATGAGTATTTGTTGGTTGCTGCTCCAATACTGTTTCAGTGGTCTACAACTACTTATATAATCTCGACTAATTAAGACAATGCTAAATTTTTTATCTATGGTAGTTCTTGGAATGCAATTAAAAAAAGAGGACTCGAGATAATATTAGATAATCCATAAAGCACGTCCCACTAAATTAAAGATTTTTGCACCACGTAATGCTAATTGCTCATTTAATTATGCGTGATGTTATAGAATATAAAAGTTATTAAATTTCAGAGTATACAGTTTAGTACAAGAATCCATTCGTTATGAACAATTTACTCATTACATTTTATCATAATTATATTTCACTCATGTTTTCATGTAAAAATGATAAATTTCAATTTCGTGAAGCAAGATGTTAAGGAACTCTATTTAGTAAAGATTGCAATAATTTATTTTTATAGAATTCTCCGTAACAGGTTACGTAAATTTTTATATATTTTTATATTTCTAAGTCAGTTCTAAAAATCAATTCGGGACAAAATATTATTGGAATCCATTTGAAATGAACTAAAGCAATTAAAGAAACATGGAAAGCTTCAAATCCAATTTTAGAATTCAATGTATAGCCCAATTTTTTGTTGTCCTCAGATCAGCAACATGAAATTGCCTTTATGTTTAGAATTAAAAAGTTTTCATAATGCACAATTCTCAACTAAAATAGACCACTTGCACAACCTAAATAACCAAAATAAAGTATTCTTCTAGTTAACACAACTACATTAAGCAATGGACTAGATATTATGAGAATATATTTGAAAAAAACAAAACGAAGTTAAGCAACAAGCCAGCTCCTAACACGTTTTTGAAATTGGTAACATAAACTAATTATTTTGTTTTTCTCAGACTTGCCACGTACAATTGCTTTTATGATTTGAATTACGGAGTTTAATATACTTTCAGTTCCATCCCCAGACACATCAGTTTGCTAAGGTGTTTCGTCCAACCAAGTTCAACATTAAATCGTGAGCAATTAGCCTGAATTAATTCATAAAAATGACAACTCCACTCCAGTGGTTTACTTTTAATATTCCGTTTCAGCTATATGACTACATCTGTTGTTTCCCGTTCAACTGGGACCCCCAAAATCATCAACTTTCGGCAAAACCATGTCCGAATTTCAGGCAAAGAGTTATGATATGGAGTGTTCCTGTCCTTTTCGGATTAAATATACTGTTTTATCTGCTTCATTTATTTAAGCTTTTAAAAATGGACGATAGTGAGCGCCAAAGTTTAGTGTTCTACGTGCAAATTTTAACAGTTACTATACTCATAGTTGCCTTTGGAATTGGGTTCCAATATGCAACATTTTACACCAAAAATAGAGTTGAAATGGCGGAATTATTTAGCGACACTCATAAAATGATGTTGAAATTCATAAATGAGCTCAATAGCTGGTACTTATTTCCACAAACACCGTTCTACAGGGACATCCTTGGAATGGCGTTATGCGCTATGGAATTTATTTTCGCATTTACAGTGCTTTGGGTGCCTATTTTAGGGATAATTTTTAATATTGACGCTCTCGCTATACTTGTACCCAGCCATACAATTTCCATTAGTACCTGGGTGTCAGCATTTTTTATAACAATTCGTTTTTCATTTAGTATTTTCTCCATGATGATAATCTACAGATGGGGTATATTTATACTTGTTCACCTAGCACTTGTATTGGAGATAGAAAATTTTGTAATGATACTTGTTAGTAAATATATTCAACATCCTCCGCCACCATATCGACACCTAAAAAAGAATCATTGGGTATGGGAGCGACTATTGATTAGAGTTGTGCTCATAAAAAGAAGTACCGTTCTCCACCTTCAGCTTTGGTCTCAAAACACTGGGTTCCTGATCTTTATCATTTACAGCTTAGGAGTAATCATTTGGTGCATATCAAATTACGCTGCTATAATTTTTTTTCTGCAAAAGAAACTAGTTTTGTAGTTACATTTATAGCAGCGAGCTTATCGACGGCAATTGTGATTACATTTTTTATTCTTGTCCCTTTCGTTTCAAGTATTGCTGTGAACTCGAAGAAACTGAATGAAGCCGTGGAAGAGAATTTGCGCGTGAATAAACTTGGCAGACGTTACGCCAACACATTAGGATGTGCTAAAATCACAACGCCGTGCTTTAGTTTTACAGGCGACAATTTCTTTACTCTGCTAGGAATTCCGTTGGATGGCACGATTAATCTTTTGCTGACATTCCCAGTAAGGATTTGAGCTTAAAAAGATTAATTTTAATTAATTGGCAAATCAGTCTAAACTGAAAAAATTGGAAGCTAACGCCACTCAATTTTACAAATTAAGTTTTAAACATTTGGATAGATTTAAATGAATAACTTAATAAATATTACTTGAGTAAAACTATTAATCCTTTGGAAGACAATATCGTTTACAGTGATTTAAACTAAAACGATAAATTTTTTATTTAGACAATAAAAACAACGGAAACTACTAAATTAACTGACATGTTGTTTCTAATGCGCATATATCTGTTTGTTTCCAAATCTATGAAAACAATTTTCCTGCAAACAATTAAAAAACTGTTGTATTTCTAACTATCTCTGATATTTTATGACGGATCTTTATACTTCTATTCTCTGTGTTTACTGATAAAACTCCATTCCATTATATTGTTTTTTGTAACTACACATTTTGAACCATAAACCCACATATTTTTGTTGGATTCAAACGAGGGTTTAAACGGGTTGTCCACCTATCCGTTATATTCCACTTACCATATCTAAAATCATAGTATACAAATAACCGTGATGTCGTATAGAAATATCCCAGATATGTTTACATTCATGCAATTACAGTTTTGTTTATAACTCCCTTTCCAGTTTTTACATATTTCCTTTAGTTCATGTAAGATTATTAGTCAGCATTGTGAAACATTGTGGCAACATTTGTAGAAAATTTAGTTGATATGCTGCAATTAAGCCAATGTCAAAGTGTGTTCGATAGCGCTGTTAGTACAGTGCTTTCAATTTGCTTGATATTGAGTTTTTACCTCGTGACTGTTGTAAGCTTGACGTCAACACTGCGGATGACTTTCAAAGCCCAACAAATAATATATGGGTTGATATATCAGGTTTTCAGTGCCAATATTTTAATTTGAAGGTTTTAGTCCGTATACGTGATTGTAGGATGTTGAGCATGGTATAATTTAACATAGATATAATCCAACTCCAACGGACGACATTATTCCATCAAAAAATACCTTATTAAACATTCGCATTTTCTATAATAGTTGGGTGCTATACCACTTAGGCAAAGATATAAAATCTGACTCGGCAAGAAAAATTCTCAATATTTTGTTCCGAATCGAATAATTGCTACTCTTAAAACATTCTATACGGCTTCACTGGGATTCTAATGATAAAAGTAGCCATGTTTGGCACAAAATGTAATTAAACACTAACTAATTATTCATATGATTTCTTTATCTTTTGGAATCAGTTTTTCAGCTAGCCTCTTATTTTTCAGCTCTTAGCATACCCAATAGAAATGAGAACAACACTTAAATAAATGAAAACCTATTTATAACGTGTGATAGGTGATAATTGAATTCCCAGTTTTATGGCAAACTGTCTCACAGCAGAAATGATTAAGTGTTCGGTTTTCAGGCTTTGCTGCTAATTCAGAATTCCACATTTCTTCGCATTTGACAAAACAAAGAGATAATTAATGAGTTCGAGATATTTTCTTTGCTGAGAATTATAAGGTTCGATGGTAATCTGGCATTGGGGCAAACTTGACGTTCAAGTTTGCTTAAGTATCTTATTGAGGTATTGTAGACTTGCCATTAGCAATATTCTAACTCATGAGGCAACATTGAGCCAGATTGAAGGAAAGTAAACTTTTAGAAAATATTTGGTGTTACCGTTTTCATTTCAAGTCAAGTGTGTTTGAAAAGAATACTCATTTCAAATAATTTGTTTCTACAAATATCTCCATCTCCCTAAAAAAGTTTACATTCATTGTTGGTTTGAGAGAGAGAGGAGAGAGGTGATATGTGTGCTTTGAATTCAATCGGTAAAAATCTTTGTCTACTACTTTGTTCAAACTTTATATATGACGGTAAAAATTGTTAAGTTTTTCTGGCTACAAGTTGTTGTTAGTTGTAGCCAATAACCCGTCTGTTTAGGTCAGTTGTAGTACAATGTCTTCATTATATTTTTAAAGAAAAATGGACCAACATGTGTAATTGCTGAACAATTTCCAATTACAGATTTTTGTTGTATTCCCCTTAACACTTTATTCGCAAAAAAAACGATTTAATATGCCGTCAAAGTGATGTGACGTTTATTATCCTCGATTTATTAAGTGACACAAATATTTTATTCACGGATAAGTCCACATCTACCCTGTTTCAAACCCTTAATTACCGCATCTTAATGGCTAGATTCATTACCAGTAAGGAAAATTGCTCACCCAATTTGGTGTAAGCAATCGACGTTGTTAGTTAAAAATCTATACGCCACCGCTTACTAAAAATCATAAACTAACCAACCCTACGTCAAGGCAATACTTTATACAGTCTTAAGTCTTTGAAAACGAACTATTGATTTTTACTCCATATTTTTGAATACCTGAAAAAAGTAGACAAGATGCTTTTATCGGAAAATATACTCCAAATAGTTAAATTAAAGTTAGTCCAACAGCGATTTCTGGGAACTTGTCCAATCCGGGTTTCATCTACCAACCAAACGTTTGCTACCTACTCCGATAAAAACCGTGCGTGGGAGTACAAGAAAACACTTTTGTTTTTGTTTGTTGCCGGTGTTCAATGGGCACAAATTATCCATGGATGGAAACATCATACATTAGTCATGTCGTTGGAAGGCCTTCAGTATTCAATTTCATCTTTGGCAATAACATTCACTAAATGGACATTTATCAAACGGAAACGCAGTATTGTTGAACTATTTAACCTGATACTTCAGTTTGACAAAAACCACACAAAAAGTAAGGATTTTGAATTATAAACCATTTAATTAACTTGCAGCATTCATTAGTATTAAGATTCTTATCAAATTTCAGATATAAAACTTGCAGCAACGGCGGAAACCAAGTTGATTAAGATGATGTTATTATGTGGCTTTTTCTTTGCACCAGTGATTGGCATTTCAGCCGTCCTCATCATTTGGATCATGCCTTGCTTTTCAGGAACCTTTGCCTATCTTACAATAGCTGAATGCAGAAATCCGAGCTTGTACACCGACTGGTCTACTCTGTCACTAATTCAATTATTATTGATATGTTTGTTACAGTTTTGGCTTATAATTGACGGAGCGGGAAGCTGTATGTTTATGATTTTGGATTTTTCATTGCTAAATTGCCATTGCTTGCGCCAGTATGTTCAACTGATTCTTCAAAAGCTAGTGGCAAACCCGTCCCGATTCAAGCAACATTTGAATACTTACAGGGAAGTACAGGTTCTTACTCGATACTACAACCTTATCCAACAGAATGGGCTTGTTAGTTCGAATCTACTACTCTTAATGTCAGCATTGGTGTTGAGTCTTTATCCACTTGCGTCACTGGGGTTTAACTTACTGCTACCCGAACTAGCTTTGTTTGTAACTGACGTGGTGAATGCCGTTTTTGTTATTCTACTGTACACTACCGCTATGGGACAACTTCACTCTGATTCAAAGCAAGTGAAAGTCCAAATTAAGGCAAATTTTCCTAGAATGGTATTCATTACGAAAGAACGAAAGTGGATAGGAAAATGCTTGGTGTCCTTGCAGCCACTTAAGTGTTACATTGGATCTGTAAATTATGTTGATGAACTCACCCCTCTGAATGTGCTTAGTTTCTGCATCGATCAAACTGTGAGTTTACTTATGATTAAGTAAGCTAGCTACAACTCGCAACATGTGTGTTTGAAGCGGCTTACAAGTAATACTAAGTAGATAGTCAAGGATATTTATCTTATTTAGCAATTAATCAAAATAATCTATGCTAATTCCACCTAATAATGTTATCATGTACAATTTATGGTAACTTCTTATTTCTTAAGGACATCTTTCCTTTCAACTCTAATATTTTAGTTTTGGTAATTTTTCACCACAGCGATGCATCAATTGTAAAGAAAAATCTTTTAATTTGCCAGGTTTTACCCAAGTTAAAAACGAATAACATTATATTGACACGTTTTTATTAGTTACACATTACAAATCATGTAGAAAATAACTTTCCGCTGAACAAAGAAATTAAAAGCTTATAAATTCAAGAGTATGGAAGCCTGGGAGGCCGTTACAAGTCATATTTTCGGCTACTTTAACACTTTCCTACGTAGAATTGTGTGGGTTCACAATTGTATAAAGTCTCGTTGAGAATATAATCCATATGCGTTTACCAAATAAATATTTTATCCATATCATGCAATATACATATGATCGCTTGAGGATTTCGGACCTGCCAGTACTATCATCAAAACAAGTACATAATTTGGAGTAAAACACATAAAAATCCCTATTCAAGTGTAAAGTTGAAAATGTGTCACAAAATCACTGAAAATATATTTTGCACCAATGCGATCATTCGTCGCAGTGTGGGGGAATTTATGGGTATACTGTTTAGTACAAGAATCTAATTTGATAAGCAAAGTTCATTTATGTTTCATCGAAGAGTTTACGTAGAAATAGAAAATTCTAAAATTTAAGAAGCACGTTCTTAACGGGTGTTTGTTAGTAAAAAGTTATTTGAATTAAATTAACCCTAATCGGTTACGTATAATTTTTTTTAAATAATACAAGGCGCCCATGTGAATTTAATTCTTATTTTTATAAGCCTTCGATTTACGAATCAGTCCTACAAATCAATTCCAGTCTGAATATTATGAGAATCCTTGGAATGAATGACATGTTGTTTCTAATGCGTATATTTCTGCTTGTTTCCAAATCTATGAAAACAATTTTTCTGCAAACAATTAAAAAACTGTTGTATTTCTAAATATCTCTGATATTTTGTGACGGATCTATATACTTCTATTCTCTGTGTTAACTGATAAAAACTCCATTCCGTTATATTGTTTTTTGTAACTACCCATTTTAAACCATAAACCCACATATTTTTGTTAGATAAAAACGAGGGTTTAAACGGGTTGTCCACCTATCCGTTATAATCCACTTACCATATCTAAAATCATAGTATATGTATAAATAACCGTGATGTTGTATAGAAATCTCTCAGATATGTTTACATTCATGCAATTACAGTTTTGTTTATAACACCCTTTCCTGTTGTTACATATTTCCTTTAGTTCATGTAAGATTATTAGTCAGCATTATGAAACATTGTGGCAACATTTGTAGAAAATTTAGTGGATATGCTCCAATTAAGCCAATATTGAAGTGTGTTTGATAGGTCTGTTAGTGTAGTGCTTTCAATTTGCTTGATATTGAGTTTTTTACCGCGGGATAAAAAGACTGTTGTAAGCTTGACGTCAACTCTGCGAATGACTTTCAAAGCAAAATTAATAATATATGGGTTGATATATCAGGTTTTCAGTGCCAATATTTGAATTTGAAGGTTTTAGTCCGTATACGTGATTGTAGGATGTTGAGCATGGTGCAGAAAAAATCCAACTCCAATGGGCGACATTAGTCCATCAAATAACACCTTATTAAACATTCGCATTTTCTATAATAGTTGGGTGGTATACCACTTAGGCGAAGATATAAAATCTGACTTGGCAAGAAAAATTCTCAATATTTTGTTCCGAATCGAACAATTGCTACTCTTAAAACATTCTATACGGTTTCACTGGGATTCTAATGATAAAAGAGCCGTGTTTGGAGCAAAATGTAATTAAACACTACCTCTCTATTCATGCCCTTTCTTTATCTCTCAGAATCAGTGCTTTAGCTAGCCTCTTATTTTTCGGCTCTTAGCATACCCAATTGAAATGAGAACAACAGTTGAATAAATGAAAACTTATTTACACTATTTATTAAGTGTAATAGGTGATAATTAAATTTCCCTTTTTGCAAACTATCTGACAGCAGAAACGATTAAGTGTTCTGGGACGCTTTGCTGCTAGTTTAGAAATCCACATTCTTCGCATTTAACACAACACAGAGATAATTAATGAGCTCAGCATATTTTGTTTTCTGAGAATTAAAAGCCTTGATGGTAATCTGGCAGCGGAGCCAACTTGACGCTCTTGATTTCTAAACTATTACATTGAGGTATTTGAGACTTGCCATTAGCAATATTCTAACTAGGGCTGCCATTTACTGTTTATCGTTTTCGTTTAAACGAAGCTAAACTTAAACGATAAACGGATTTCACTAAACGATAAACGGTTTAGTTTACGTTTAAACGAAGCTAAACTTAAACGATAAACGGATTTCACTAAACGATAAACGGTTTAGTTTACGTTTAAACGATAAACGGTTTAGAGTAAACCGTTTATCGTTTACTGTATATTTCGCATTGGATTTGCAGCGGAGGCTATGCCACCATATCGGATAAGGGAGAAGGTGGGAATTGCAATGAAAACAAGTGCGAAGGTGGTACCTATTGGTGGGTGAGGTGGGAATCACGACTGGTTTTGAGGTGGGAACCAACCGGTGGGCTTTAGGAAACAATTACTCAGTTTGATGTGGTTACCTTTACTGGGTCTGAGGTGGCAACCATTACTGGATCCGCGGTGGAAACAATTAGTCGGTCTGAGGTGGTAACCATTACTCATTCTGAGGTGGGAATCATTACCGGGTCTAAAGTGGAAACGATTGCTTGGTCTGAGATGGCAACCATTACTGGGTTTGAGGTGGAAGTAATTATTCGGTACGAGGTGGAAAAAATTCCTCGGTCTGAGGTGGTAATATTTAAATTGTCTGGCCACCATCATCATTACCTCAGATCGAGTTAAAGTTACCACCTAAGAATGAGTAATGGTTACCACCTCATACCAAATAATTGGTTCCAACTCAGACTCCGTAAAGGCTGCCACCTCAGACAAAGCATTTATTTCCACTTCAGACCCAGTAATGATTCCCACCTCAGAATGAGTAATGGTTACCACCTCTGACCGTGTAATTGTACCCACCTCAGAATGAGTGATGGTTACCACCTCAGAATTAGTAATGGTTCCCAACTAAGAATGAGTTATGGTTACCACCTCAAACCTTGTACTGGTTCCCATCTCAAACCTAGCAATGGTTGCCACCCCAAAACCAGTAGTGGTTTTCACCTTGAGCTTAGCAATGGTAACCACCTCAAATCCCTTAGGTTGAATCCACCTCTAACTCGTTATTGGGATCCACCTTTGACCTCATGATGCCATCTACACCACCTTAACAGCCACAGCAACGAGAACACGTAATTTGCATAGATCAGTTTAAACTCAAACGATACACGCGTTTACCGTTTTCGTTAATTAAACGATAAACGGTTTCGTTTATCGTTTACTAAACAGTCACTAAACGGTTTGGTAAAAGGTCCCAATAAACGGTTTACTAAACGGTTTAGTAAACGATAAACGATAAACGCGGCAGCCATAATTCTAACTCGTGAGGCAACATTGAGACCGATTGAAAGAAAGTAAATTGTAAAGTTTTTCTGGCTACAAGTTGTTGTTAGTTGTAGCCAATAACCCATGTGTTTATGTCGGTTGTAATAGCAAAGTTTCCTTCCAATCTGATTCATAAAGCTGCCTTAATGTCACTTTCAAAGAAAAGGGGGCAAAGATGTGGAATCTAGGATGTTTTTTCAAATTGGTGAACAATTACCAATTACAGATTTTTGTTGTATTCCTCAAAAAAATTTGCCTAAAAATACGATATAATGTGCTACTGAAGTTAAGACGTTTATTATACTAAGTGACGCAAATCGAATATTTTCTCCACGTATGAGTCCACATCTACACCGTTTCAAAACCCTATTTACCGCTTCTCAATGGCTAAATTAATTAACGGTAAGCCATATTGCCCACCCCATGTATTGTGCACAATCGGAATTGTTAGTTAATAATCTATGTGCCACTGCTTACTAAGATCCTTTAAAATAAACAACCGTTCGTCAAGGCAATACTATGTAGTCTTAATCTTTGAAGTTGAAACATTGGTTTTTACTCCATATTTAAATAACTAAAATAAAGTAGACAAGATGCTTTTAACGGAAAATTTACTCGAAATTGTTAAATTAAAATTAGTCCAACAGCGATTTCTGGGAACTTGCCCAATCCGGGTTTCATCCTCCAACCAAACGTTTGCTACCTGCTCCGATAAAAACCGTACGTGGGAGTACAAGAAAACCGCTTTGTTTTTGTTTGTTGTCGGTGTTCAATGGGCACAAATTATCCATGGATGGAAACATCATACATTAGTCATGTCGTTGGAAGGCCTTCAGTATGCAATTTCATCATTGGCTATAACATTCACTAAATGGACACTTTGCAAACGGAATCGCAGTATTGTTGAACTATTTAACCTGATACTACAGTTTGATCAAAACCACACAAAAAGTAAGGATTTTGAGTTCATTTGTTTAATAAATTTGCAGCATTCATTAGTAATAAGGGTTCTATTAACATTTCAGATATAAAACTTGCAACAACGGTGGAAACCAAATTAATTAAGTTGATGTTATTATGTAGCTTTTTCTTTGCACCAGTGATTGCCATTTCAGCCGTCCTCATTATTTGGATCATGCCATGCTTTTCAGGAACCTTTGCTTATCTTACAATAGCTGAATGTAGAAATCCGAGCTTGTACACCGACTGGTCTACTCTGTCACTAATTCAATTATTATCGATATGTTTGTTACAGTTTTGGCTTATTATTGACGGAGCGGGAAGCTGTATGTTTATGATTTTGGATTTTTCGTTGCTAAATTGCTATTGCTTGAACCGCTACGTTCAACTGATTCTTCATAAACTGGTGACAAACCCTTCTCAATTCAAGCAACATTTGCATACTTACAGGAAAGTACAGGTTCTTACTCGATACTACAACCTTATCCAACAGAATGGGCTTGTTAGTTCGAATCTACTACTCTTAATGTCAGCATTGGTGTTGAGTCTTTATCCACTTGCGTCACTGGGGTTTAACTTACTGCTACCCGAACTAGCTTTGTTTGTAACTGACGTGGTGAATGCCGTTTTTGTTATTCTACTGTACACTACCGCTATGGGACAACTTCACTCAGCTTCTAGGCAGGTGAATGTCCAAATTAAGGCAAGTCTTTTTAGAAAGGTAATCATCACAAAAGAACGAAAGTGGATAGGAAAATGCTTGGTGTCCTTGCAGCCACTCAAGTGCTACATTGGATCTGTCAATTATGTTGACGAACTCACCCCTCTGAATGTGCTTAGTTTCTGCCTCGATCAAACTGTGAGTTTACTTATGATTAAGTAAGCTAGCTACAACTCGCAACATGTGTGTTTGAAACGGCTTACAAGCAATACTAAGTAGATACTCAGGAATATTTTATCTTTTCGTGCAATTAATCAAAATAGTCACGTTAATTCTACCTATCATGTTCAATTGAAGGTAACTTCTTATCTCTTAAGGCTTTTGTTTCAACTTTAATATTACAGTTTTGATAATTTTTCACCGCCGCCATGCATCAATTTTAAACAAATCTTCGATTTTGCTAACTTTTTACCAAGTTAAAAACAAATTACAACATATTGACACGTTTTTATTAGTTTACACATTACAAATCATCTAGAAAATCATTTTTTGCTGAACAAAAAAAAATTAAAAAGCTTATAAATTCAAACGTATGGAAGCCTGGGAGGCAGTTACATATCATATTTTTAGAATTGCGTGGGTTCAAAATTGTATAAAGTCTCGTTGAGAATATAATCCGGATGCGTTTACCATATAAATATTTTGGTAAAACGTGCGTGTTTTTGGTGGTCTTTTTCCATATCATGCAATATACATATGATCGCTTAAAGATTTTGAACCTGCCAGTACTTTCATCAAAACAAGCACAACATTTGGAGTAATACACTGCAAAATCACTGAAAATATATTTTGCCACCAATGCCATCATTCGTCGCATTGTGGGGGATGTCATTAAATTTATACAGTTTAGTACAAGAATCTAATTTGATAAGCAAAATTAATTTATGTTCACTGAAGAATTTACGTAGAAATAAAAAATTATAAAATTCAAGAAGCACATTCTTCACGGGTGTTTGTTAGCAAAAATTTATTTGAATTTAATTAACCCTAAATATCCCGGTTACGTATAATTTAAAAAAAAATAATACACGGAGCCCATGTGGCAGGAAATTCCTACTTCGGCCTTTTTATTTGAGAAGCTCACATACGTGCAAACGATGAAAAAATATTCGATTTGACTTTACTTATTTTTATTGGCACAAACTTTTTGCTGATACTGATCGTATCAATCATTTATATTTATATATTATTACGACCCTTTTATTACGCAAACAATTTATTCATTACCCAAATACATAAAGTATGTCACTAATTACATTTAAAACAATGCCGACTAATGAGTATATGTATGATTGATATTTAGAAATACGCTGATAATAGTGTAGTCGTCAATTTGTTGCTTCTCCTTTTTCCGAGGGCATTGTTTGCACAATGGTTGTGTTAGGGCTTTCCAAGCATTCCAATGATGTACCAAATTAGCCAGCCAACTGCAATAATGATGACTGCACAAAAGAGAAAAATCTTGTTTGCATCGAACTCAGTGTTTGGTTCAATTGGTTTTACATCATGGGAAAGTGGGTCTTCTGTAAATATAAAAGTGGTTTTTATAAAATCAATCCATACCAGAGTTTCAAAACCTTTATATTATTTCTACTGGTTTTTAAAAGAATATCACTGAAATATTAATAAGTCGCAACTATTGTATGCTGGTTAATGGAAAGATATTTAACTCAAACTCACCCTTGTATATTGGCATTATTGAACTCTTAAACTTCTTGTATCCGCATTTTATAGCTTCGGGTGACGCAGAGGGAAAAATTACAGCTGCAATAACTAAATCATTCTGCGTGCCTCCGCAAATATGGTCCACAACGAATTGGAGAGGTATTTTTGTGGGATTATTTTTCAGCATTTCCGTCGTTTCCTCGATTAAGTAAGCAGGCATGTCCCAGCCGGAGTAAAATGACGTTTTCTCATTGTACAGTGTGAACTCTACATCATAATATTCCCGTTTTTTCTGCTCTGGACTCCACAAATTAATGCATGCAAATGACAATTGTTCCGACGGAAAGTCCACTTTCCCGATAATAAGAAAAATTGGACTCGTTTCTTTATTTCCTGTTGTACCGATTAAGTACGGTGCCCATACAAAGGATCGCTTAAGTTCAACCAGTGGTTTAAAGTTGCTATGGTAAATCTTGAAATTATTAGCGTGCCTGTAGTGAACAGAGTGTTTCTGGTAGAAGTGGTCCATAATTTCTTGACGAGTTGCAAAATGTATGTTGAAATTTGGACCACCGCTGCTGATACCAATGAATGTACACAGGTCAGTGTTACTCGGGCTGCAATACATAGCAAGCATATTAGTACGTCAAATAATTCATATTTATTATTAAAATTTATGTCTTACTTGAAGGAGCAGGTTTTGTTGTGCTTTGCAATATTCTTTCTGCTTAACCGTTGCTGACATCCTTTGTCGTTGAAAACGCACTTAAAGGTCAATTTGTCTAGCAATTCCTCCAAAATACGGCAACGAATCTGAACGCTTCCATATTGGATTCGACACTGTGGACAAGAGGTCAGCCCCTTAACACAAACATTGCAAATGTAGTGGCCATTTGAGCATTGGTAAACCTCTTGCTCGGGAATTTCAAAACAAACTGGACAGTGGTAATGCTCCATAGTTGCAATGGAAAAGCTACCGTATATATGGGGTTGTTGGACTGGAGGCTCCGCTATCAAGACTCCTGAACTTTATTTCAGACACACCTGAAAATTTCGTATTCTATCTGTACTGGTATCAGCGGCAATGTCTGGTGATAAAGATAAAAGTGTTAAAACGTCAGTTTTGACTGTGACTGTTCATTATCAATTAATTTTGTGTTTCGGATAATACAATGTCAACTCCATGTAGAAAATTAGTGGAACATTAATAAATGATATTTTATAGGAGATGTTGGTGACAATAAAGTCGTTGCATAACATCATGCATGTGCTTTTTGAATGTCATCAAATCATGCACCCACAAATCTTTTTGAATGGTAATCAAACCATTGATAACTTACTGATAGTGTGGAGTCGTGGAGTATTGGCTTTTGCATTGCAATATATGATGATTTACCTCAATGAAGGATTTAACAGACACTGTTTGATAATCATTTTTCTGTAATTTTTACCAAAGGTGACTCAATTTCATCTAAAATTTACTTTCTCCTAGTTTCTCCTCCTGATAACACTGTACTTTTTTGGTAAAGTGCATGCACATGAATGTACGTAATTACATGACATGAATCAAAGTTTTGCTGTATGAAATTCATGTCACATGTGAAGAATGGAATCGTTCTTTTGAACTTCAAAGCACGTGAGAAAATTTTATATAAAAATATATGAACTGGACACCAATGACAACCGTAACTGACCATACAGTGCACAGCGTGCAATATTCTGTTGTGTAGATGATACTGAAGCTATTTGATGAATGAAAATTAAAGCAAAACTGGTTTACTACGGACGGTGATGTGAATACTTCTACAAGACTCAAAACACACAAAGCGCATTTATTTTTTAAACAATTGTTATTATATACTTTAGTGGTCAAAAGTTGCTTGATGTTGATGATCTTTCATTTTTACAATGATAAATTTCGTTTCATTTCCAGCTTAATTAATTTATTTATTCGATTTTTGTGTAGACAAATTACTTCATAATTACGGAACATATTTTGTATTTCCTCTCATATCGCAGTTTCCATTCGTGATATTAGGACAAAAAGGAAATAACACTCACAAACTTAAGTTTTACAGTGATGTTAATCATTCCATATACTCTTAAATGAATGCATGATGTTAACTTCTTAATTAAAATTGAAGAGATGAATATTTCATTCTAGTTTTTCATGCCTAATCCAAAATATTCCTAATAATATTAAAAAACATTGAAAAATCCTAATACTAGTACTAAAATATTATTATCCACTATTTTCGAAATAGTGGCTGATATAAAACCTCACAAAATACAATCCGTACCGTTCGTGGAAAATACAGTTGGTGATTAGTCTGGACCTGATGTTGTTTCCAAGCCCAGTCGGATTTATAGCAATTTTCACAACCTCCACAATTGTAAGGATATTCCCTCGTATGCACACGAATGTGATCCTCCAAGTATCGGAAGCCCTTTTGCAGTTTATTACAAAACACACACTTGAGTATATCCTCGTTGGAACTGCCATGGACCTTCACATAGTGTCGCAACATTGCCCACTTTGAGAAGAACTGATAAGAACAAGCAGGACACGGCGTATCCCTTCCTTCCTTGTGTCGTTTCAGATGGAACGAAATTTGGCTGTTATATCTTCCACCACAGATGTGGCACAAGTTTGGTTTTTCCTTTAAATGAGAGCGGAGATGCTTATCACGACTCCCTGCCCTGGAAAAAGTTCTGTCACAAAGTTGGCAGGTAAAAGGTCGTAGATTTTGGTGCACTGCTTGGCAATGTGCTTTAAGGTCACGTTTGTGAAAAAAGGCTCGGTTGCACTCGGAGCATTTAAAACGTCTCTCGTTGTTGTGACGTAGTTGGTAAGCTTTCAGTCCTGCACGGAAAGCAAACTTTTTTTCACAAATTGAACAAGAATACGGTTTGGTGTGCACACCCTCATGCCGTTTAAGACACGATTTCAAAGCAAATTTTTTTCCACAATATGGACAAGAGTTTGGCTTTTCTCCGGTGTGAAATTTAACGTGTCTCATAAGGTTCCCCTTTGTGGTACACAATTTTTTGCAAAGAAAACATTTAAATTCTTGATTTTGATGAATCTTCCGAACGTGCTCCCTCAGCTCGGATATTTGAGCATATGCGGCTGGACACCTTGAACAGGAGTACGGTTTTTCTCGTAAATGGATGACATGTAAATGACTCATAAGACTTTTCAATGTTTGAAATGGATGGTTGCAAATTATGCAAACAAACTGCTCTTCATCCATTTCAACTTGTTTGTAAAGGCTCATCACAGAATTTTAGATACGCAGTCACATCACACACACAACATACGTTCGAGTTAACCTTTCTTATTTTTTCACAATTCGATTTTGTTGTAAAAATATTAATTTATAACTTTTAAACCACTACAGATTTGGACTAAAAACACAAACAAAATGTATGATCAAGACTTTGCAATGTTTTTGTTCACGCTTACACATTACGGTCAACGGCTGAACGAACTTACTGAAAGCACACCAAGGTTGCTCTAAAGATAGTGAATGAAGTTTGTGTTGAGATGTGGATATAGAGTGGGAGCTATGGATGAGCAGGGGGAATCCAAACACATCTAGGTACCATTTGTGGAATGCCTTCTAAAGAACATTAAAACATAGAAAGACTCAAAACAAGCAGTTGCTTTGCTATAATACTATGGGAAAACGATTGTTCATTGGTATATAAAACCATATGATGATGATGATGCCCACATAAATACCCCTAATTTATGAACCCAGTCCCAATGTACATAAGATGCTATGTACACAAAGGTACACATTTCTCTACATAATATTATTTTTTCTACATACGTATGTTGAAGAGGCTTATTTTGCATTTCACCACGTTGGATACATAAATGAATTAATGTACAATTGGATAATTTTACACAAGAAGGTACAGCAACGCGTGGTTGCTCATAATTTAGTATTTACGCTACGTTTTCAACGATGTAAGAATTGGTATTTGAACAATTTTGATATTAAAAGCTGAAGAAATATTTGGGATGATTTTATCTAAACTAAAAGTCGGAAAACGGAGATGGGAAAATCATTTAATTTTGCTATGTGCACGAAAAAAATTGGCATGGATTCTATTTGTAGTCGCTTCCAATGAAATCTTTAATATTGTAATGACTTCACTTGATGAGTTGGAAGGTAACAGGATGATGAACTCAATAGCAGCATCAAAATACATTATCACAATTCGCAAAATAGACTACAGTTAAGAAAATATTTTAAATTATTGCGATACACATGACATACATAGATCTACTTTATTATATTTCATTTAAAAAGAGTGGGCAAGTATAATTGGCATAGAAATATTGAGTTGCTTCCTTGCTTTTCTGCAAGAGATATGGCGCGTACGCCTTTAAGTCTTCTTTATCAGTTGCTGAAAAATAAGGCTAAATATGCATGAGTACGGCTTTCTTCTCACAATTAAACACTCTGTGTATAGGGTCTTCAGTTCATATTCATAAGTAAAGTTGCAGTGCACTCTGAGCAAGAGTAAGTTTTTTCCATAATTTGCTTGGAACGGGTGTTTTCTACACTTATAATAATGTGTGCTATACGAACGAGATGGATAAGTCAAATTTAGACATTTCAAGGTTTCGGTGACGTATTCATAATGTTGATTTGAGATACTTATGAACTTTTTGCTGAAAAAGAACTATCATCCCTGCTTACGACAAGCTCAACAAAGAACTCAATAGCGGCCAAACTCCGGTAAGTAGACAGGGAAGGGAATGAAAATGAACTTCCTGTTACTGGATGATAAAAACTGCTTTCATAAAGATGAGCACCACAAATACAAGTGTTGAAAACATACATAACTACGACTGTACATATCATCCAACCATAACCTTGTTTTATTTGTAGCAATGTGGTTTCTTATGAGGACGTTTGCTTACTCACAATTGTAAGGGTTATTTTTATCATATATACCATACAAAAACTAGAGACTGAACTCAGGATCGTAAGGTTTTGGTATGAGTAAACAATATCATATTTTAATCCGAGTAAATAGCATTATCAATTACATGTACGTTGTTCACCCAACTATGTGCCCTGCTTATAAAAGCGTGACCAGCCATCTCAGTAACTGACGCAGACATTCTGCGTCATAGTGATGTGACGTGACGTATGCCTACTATTTGCTTAAACCTTATTTCATTACAGTATGCATTAAGACTACCTTATCCCTTATTGCTAGATATAAATGTTTTCCACAAGTCCCCATCAACCATCAAAAACACAGTGCGGTTTTTATAAAACGCTGTCAACGTTTTCCGTTGTGCAAGGTACTGAACCACCCATATTTATCCCGTAGTTACCGATTTTAAAGCGTCGAAAACAGATGCCTTTCTGGAGTTTGCAATATATTGTTGCAATCAGTTTGACTTTTAAATTTTTTGTCCGATCCAACATATCAGTCAGTAACCCCCATAACACAATAACGACCCACACAATCAGTTTGCGTACTCGTCTTCGATTCTCAAATATAAACATCGGAATGGCTAAAATAAGCAATCCTCCATGTAAATAAAATACAACCACAATGTTATCCTTCGTCGAGTAGGGTTTAAACTCTGACGTTTTATTCCGTGCTGTCTCCACTGTTCCATTCCAAGTCATCATCCGAAATCCCCACCTGTTCCACCAGTCAACCACTCCAGACTGCAAAAGGGAGTGCATTCGAATGATGAATTGAGTAGCCGGAAATGGTACATTTTTAAATTCCCAGCTTT
>JAQGAP010000867.1:0-25642 GCA_034697805.1 Orchesella bifasciata
CCATTCCCGAGCCAACTGATACCACATTCCTAGCACGAAAGCAAGTACCATTGAAAGTTTGAACCATTGATATCCTCGTCTCCTCTTGCTGTGGCGAACCACTTCCAAGTCATCCAGTGAAGATCTCTTTGTCTTCTTCACCGTGAAAGGAAAGTTGCCCGTCAAGTTTTGTAGCTTCAAATGAAGTTTGAAGCTTGATAGAAAATTTTGCGTCAAATACATGTTATTTCGGTTAAATTTTGAGAACGAGGAAGTAAATTTGCAAAACAAGTGTAGTTGCAAGGTCTCTTACAAGTTGTCTACCTTTTGTAACGTTTGAGTGGACTAAAAAAAATTGAGCTAAGAAATCAATTTACTCATGAATTTACTTTATGTGATCTACTTGGAAGGACACTGCTATGCTCGTGCTTGCCCACCCAGACAGATATAATAACATGTTTTACCAATTGATGAACACGTTGCCGGGCAAGAACTCACGCGAGTGTGCTACCTTTTGTAAGATTTAAGTAGACTATAAGTCATCGTTCGTTTATTGAAGAGAAGTAGCCTAGATTTGTGTTTTTCAGGTCTGGATCTGAAAACAAGTAGGAACAAATGGAATATTCAGGCTGCTTATAATCGTTTGCTTTTGGGATAATAGCAGTCATTAAACGTAATTACACTTCGTAACTTCATCCGATAATGCTGTTGTACTGGGAGGTCACACAAGTTAAAAATCTCGGATTGACGTTGTCGGTTTGTGGGATTATGTTAATATATTATAAGCCGTGGACTTTAACATGCTTGTATTGAACAGCTCTGCGAGAGGACTTAATTGAGGTAAGAAATCAATTTACTCATTAATTATATGCGATATAATTGGAAGGCGACGACTGCTATGTTCGTGATTGCCCACACAGGCAGACATAATAACATGTTTTACTAATTGATGAACAAGTTGCAAGTTGTCTACATTTTGCAACACAAGCCGTTCAGTTCTGTGACAGATCGACCAATTACATTGCTCGTTAGTGAAAATACAAAGTGATGCTAATGATAACATGAAAACAAGATACCTAGAATGACCTAGATTTAATGGAATGAGCCTTCCAGTTAGACGATGTCGCATAATTTTAATAATATCCATTTTTACACGCGAATATTTTCATGGCTTTTTTTCAATTATTTTTTACATGCAATCTTTTCGAAAAAAATCAACATATTTACTGTCATTCATATTAATTATTTGCTACTTTTTTTAAAACTTCGAGCTCTGCCCGGGTGTAGATGAGTACCTGGTGGACAGGCACCTCTGGCCCATGAGGTGGAGGAAGACTGGCAACAGTAACAATCCGGATTTTATTCAGATTACTCAAAACGTCCCAAACGTTTGACGCATACATTGACTTAACAAACCGACTTAACTGGATTGCCTGTGGTTTATCATCATTATCTGCGTTGTAGCTGCCAGGCAGCCAAATTTTCATCTCCAGATTTTTCAAGGCGTTGCATGGCACCAGAAAATCGATCCTGTTGAGACAAATTTGCTCTGCGATGATCTTAATAGTTTCCAGATGGGGCAGTTCCAGCTTCCCAGTTGCCCTCTGAAAGTGGCGGCTCTCAACTTCCGAAAACTCGAGCATCAAATGTTTCAGAGTGTTGGAATGGAAGTTGATGGCTCGAAAAAGGAGATCCACGTCAGAAATAAAACTACAGGAAAGATTCAAGTGGGTAAGTGGCCAACTAGACTTGGCATGAAGCTCCTGGAGCTTTTGTTTACTATAATAATAATCCGGAAAGATTCTTAGCTGCTTCAAACGACTCAAATCCAACTTCTCCATGGGCAATAGCCCATGAGAACTTGATAACCGTTCAACCTGTTGGTAGCTGAAAAGCAACCCAGTTTCCAGAGGGTTCGGAATATCCTCAACTTTAAGAAGCATCAGATGATCCAGCGGTGGGAGAGGGTGGGTCTTGAGCAACTCCTCCAGCTCTGGAGTCATTTGAATAGGATCAAAATGCCCCGTATCAATCCCGATAGAAAGGGAGCGCAAGTTGGGCATCAATCTCAGAAAAGATTGAACCTCCATGAAAATTCTGTTAGCAGCTTCCTTTCGGTTTCGATCATTGAACGTGAACTTGGCATGCCAAATCCTATCTCCAAAGCGAGCCAGAATGGCCCTGAACAGTTCTCGAGGCCTGGTTTGCCCATAGATTCCTCTGCGCCGTTCATCCTCATGATAACAAACAGCGCGGCTGAAGAATGGGTCCGAGTTAGGAAACGCGTCAGTACTTTCCAGAAATCCCTCAAGTCTCCTAATTGTTGACGATGTAAACTTTTGAGTGGGGAGAAATGGATCGGGAAGAGTGCGGGATTTGCCAAACCCGATGTTCAAGTGGTGAGGATGATGCTGGAGGAAGTGGTCAATGGCTGTCTTCCAAGAACGGGAAACGAGACGAAAGTTCAGAAGTTCTTCGCCAGAGAAGTGGACCGCGTTGTCAATCAAGAGAAAGACCTGTTGATTTAGATTTTAAATGTAAAATTCTAACCTGCAGAAATTTAATAATAATTGAATGAAATTAAATGTTACCTTAGCCATGAGTTCTGTGTGGAATATCATCCGTTCTGGATGGAGTAGCTCCCTCCAAAGCCTCGTAGCATTATAGCAACTTGTCAGATCGGTCGGGTGCAGTTGTCCAAGAATTTTCTCCCAAACCTGTTGTGTAATGCAAAAATATAAATATATAAAATAAAAAAAATATGAATAAAAAAATGAGTTGAAGCCAAGAACTATGTAAATCATGACCTCGAGAGGGAAGACTTCCAATGGTTCCCTTTCGGCATCCTCGTTTCGTTCAAAATCCATCCTAGTTTAATGGTTGGAATTGAGAAAAAATTGGAAGACTAAATTAAACAGAGAAGCTGTTAGAACGGGTGGTTGAGCTCACTTGTTGATAGCTAGGAGAGCATTTGATAAAACATGTGGCTGCATCCTTCACATACTATTTGGATGTGATGAGGAGTCGCCAGGGAAACTGACTAACTCTTCTAATACACATAATTTTGTTCTCAATTTGCCCTCCGGAGTGAGGCTCCATTAAAAGTAGTTTAGTTCTTTAACATTGATAAGATAGGCCAGATTTTTACACGGCAACTCAACCAAACTCCTCTGGTTTTTGTTGAAACCAAGACATGTACCATGCTACTCACTCCACTGTTTTGTATTTCAGGTTTGAAACATGACGTCAAGAAAAGTTGGGACTCCTCTAAAAGTTCGGAAAACTGGGGAGGGGGAGGATGATGACTTTGACTTGATAACTGACAAGGCCCCAAGGTAAACATATGCTGGAATTTTTTATTATCATTTCGTTTCTGGAATATAGTGTTTGAGTTTAGTTGTTCATTTAAAATTAGCTGTTTAGTTTAACTGATTGTTATTTGAAGTCGTTCAAATTGCATATCTGTTTTCTGTTTAAGGGCGGTGGACGTTGAGCTCGAGGAGAATGATGGACTTCATTTAGGGGTAAACTGCGATATGCTGAGAAATGAATGTTAGTGCCTACAGATATCGTTTTTAACCAGTTTTAAGGTCAGAGGTCATGTGACCTTCAGTTCAGTCAAGCGTTGTACTCATCCCCTTGAAAACAATTAGGGGTAACGTGCGAAATGTTGAGAAACGTCGTTTTAAACGGTATAAAGTCAAATGTCGAGTTGCTAGTTGTCTACATTCCTGCTCGGCGGGTTTATTTTTTAATATGATCATATAAATTCATTAATATAAACTATTCATTTGTATTCTAATAAATCTAATAAATAATATCTTTGATTCAATTCTAAACCTATTGAGATCCATCTTGCCATTTCATTTCATCCCCATTTCCTTTCATTCTGTTAGAGGTACTCCAGCTGCTTTCAAAAGCTCTAAATACTGTGCTCGAGAGTAGAAAAACCGGTCACGGACAACCCGTTCTGCTCTGTCAGGACAATTGACAACCGTCTTCATCACCATTTTATTGAGGTTCTTCAAAACCTTCCAAATATTGGAGTTGTACATAGCGCTAGCGCACCCTCCGAACTGTATTACTTGCGGAGGAGAGTCAAACGCTGGTTTAACAGTGGAAGGGATCCAAGTCTCCAACTCCAACTTTTTGAGCTCCACACTTGGCATCAAAAAGTCAATCACGTTGAGATAGCTCTGAACACAAGTTATCTTGAGGGATTCTAGGTGAGGAAGATTGAGACTAACAGTCAAAGTCTCGAAGTCGTGAGTTTTCACCCCACGAAACTCGAGCTTCAGATGCTTCAGCGTGCTTGAAAATCCAGAGATGGCTCGAAAAACTAGGGGCAAATCGGGAATCTGAATCCATCTCAAGTTCATGTGGGTCAGAGGCCAGACCCCAGCTTTGGAGTGGAGCATTTGGATGTCCTCCACGCAATAGTTGAATGTGCTCATCTGCTCGAGAGAATTGAACTCCAAATTTTGAAAGTAGTTTGGTGGAAAAGAAGGACGACAGCTCGTGTTCTGAAATGAGAGCCTTTTGATATGCTTATATTTGTTCAGCATCCCACTTTGAACTGGTTCCTGAACATTTCGCATCCCGAGGAAGATGAGATGTTCCAGTGGAGGCAAAGGTTCGTCTACTAGAAGCTTTCTCAGGTCTGGTGTCATTTTATGGAGATCATCCAGCCCCTCTTCAACTCTTATGGTGAGCGAGCGCAAGTTTGGCATGAGGCGGAGGAAGAAATAAAGCGTCTCGTAAAAGTCCTGGGATTCAGTTTTCTTCAAAGTAAACACAAAACTGGCATGCCAAATCTGCATTCCAAACCGGGATAAAATGTCCCTGAACAGGCTGCGTTGGCCGGGAACATCCTGAATGAAAGCGTGGAAAGGTACCCTGATTGTCTGTCCGTTGAATTGGGTCAGGTAAGATTCACCAGTTGAATTTGCACATTCCAAATAGCGGATGGTACGGCTGAAAAATGGTTCAGCGTTCGGAAAATCCTCTGTATTTTCAAGAAATTCGTGGAGTTTGGTAAAGTCACTGATTTTAAATGTGTGGAAGGGAAGAAACGGAAGGAAGACATCAGGGAGGGTGCGGGAGGAGCTAAATCCGAGGTTGTAGTGATGAGGATGGTGCTGGAGGAAGTGGTCGATGGCTGCTTTCCAAGAATGTGAGAGGAGGCGCAAATTCAGAATGCTTTGGGCAGAATACTCCACCTTATCGTCTATAAGTTGGAAGACCTGTGTAATAAAAACGGTTGAAAATCAATGTTTCACTCTAAAAAAATGTGTAAATTGGAATAAGAAGGCGTTTTTTAACCTTTGCCATCAATTGGGGGACAAAAGTCATCCTGCGGGGTTCAAGCAGCTTTCTCCACCCCTGGCAGACATTATAACAGTTTGTGAGGTCATCTGTACGGGTTAGATTACTTAAAATTCTCTTCCAAATCTGTAACCAAACGAAAACAGTACTCCAACTTTATTACCAAATACCACCTCCATTTATAACAAAATATATATATTTCCCATCAAATCACCTCAGTTGAAAGGATTTCCTCAGGATCTTTCCCATTTTCAGGTTCCCCTGAAGCCATTTTAACACTTTATTGTCGGTAATAAAACAAATTTCACTTTTACTCAGATTTTCGTTGTCAAACATTAACACAGTTGAATTTCACTTACGTAAACTTCCTTTCTCCTTCTGTTTTCGGTGAGAGAAGAGAAAGCATCATGAATATCCTTCCTAGCTGTGTTGTGGCCGATATTATGCGAGGTAAGCCGAGCGCTCTCAACTCAACGTAACCCTTTCTCATTCTTTGGAGTGCATGACACATTATGGTAGTTTCGAACATTTCAGTCCAACTTTGAAGATGAGCATGTCAACCGTCACATGAATTACAATACATGTTAATGCTGCCAAGAAAAACTAATTGCAATCGTTATACACACGGAACTGGTTATTCATTTGAAATCATTTTTACTCCTAAAAAATGTAGATGTACATAATATACACAATTCATATTCATCAATGAATTCATTCAGTATGATTGATAAGTCTCTATTTTCAGTAGTTGTGGTTCAGGTGCTCCTGCCGCCTCCGACACCTTCTTCACCTGGCAATATTTTTTGACGTGGTCGTTCATGTAATCCTTATTTCCAAAGGGTTTTCGACAGTAAGGACACTCCACGACTTCTTCTTCCGCTGGCTAAAAGAATTATAATTATATTAATTAGGTCTTGTAATAAAAAATAATATTGATAGTTATCGGTTTATCGGATGGTTATTTGTTTTAAAACACGAACATGATTAATGCGAATATGACGTCTCAGTCCGGCATCGCTTGTGTAATGTTTTTGACATATTTGACACTGATGGCCCATGTCTTTCTTGTGGGTGAGCTGGTGACGATGAATAACGACCTTGAAGGGGGATGTGAGCTCGCAGTATTTGCAGGAGAATACTTGTCCACTTCCTCCAGCTTCAGATTTGGCTGCCGAGTCGGAGTGACACTTTCTCATGTGATTCGCCAAAGTTTGCTTAGCCGGATAGTCAAGGCCGCAGAGGTGACACACAAACTCCCTCTCCTTCCGATGCACAATCATGTGGGACTCGAGGTGGCACTGGTACCTGAACCCTTTCCCACATTCTTCACAAATGTGACGTTGAACTCGCTCGTGAGTGTTTCTCAAGTGGTAGTCAAGATGAAGACGGGAGGAGACGTATATTCCACATTCTGAACACTGAATAGGCGAGGTGGAAGTGAAGGTGGCGTGAGCGTCCTTTCCAAACAGCTCGGGATGCATTCGGTGTTGATGAATGGCGAGGGATTTCACACTCCCGAAAGTTTTGGAGCAGGGTGGGCATTTCGTCCTTGATAATTCTTCGGGGGACATGGTGGGGTGCTCACAATTACAATGGTTGTCTAAATGGGATCTGGAGTAGGTCACAAATTGACAGTTTTCACTGACGCAGCCGTAGCGAGTAGTGTAGGCAGGAGAGTACCCTTCGTGTTTCTTCTTCTGGTGAGTTTCCAGCTCATCCTCGTCTTTACAGGGGAAACAACAAACTGGACAGGGATGGTTTCTGGTGTCATGAAGCTCGATATGGTCGTTCAAGTCTTCTTGATGCTTGAATTTTGCTGGACACTTGTGACAGCTTCGCCAGTGGAATGTGAAGCGACGCACCTTCCCGTCTTTTGTGAGGTAGACATCCTTTGGGCGCTCCTCTCCACGACGGGGTCGACCTGGTCCCTTCCTTTTCTCAATTTTAGGTAAATCTGATTGCGATGGAAGCTCTAATACTTCTTTCTTTATCATCCTCGTACCATCGTCTTCATTCCATTCTGGATCACTTGATTCGTCATTATCCCCATAATCCTCGTCCAACTCAAAGTTATCATCATCATCATCATCATCATCCTTCTCTTCATAATTAATGGTTGGCTGTTCAACTAAAACCAATAAAAAACTTATTAGTAAACCCATTCAACAACAAAATCACCTGAATTATCATATTTATTTAACCTTTTGCTTCTTCCACACCAACAACCATCTGCCTTATCTCCTCCTTGATCCCTCCACCATCACCCCCTCTCTTTCTTCTCCTCGCCGTCCTCCCACTTCCCATTTTCCCCTTGACCTTCTCCTTCAGTCCCATCATTTTCCCTTCCAACTCCAAAATCTTGTGGTGAACCTCCACCGCATCCTCCACAATCGCACTGCAGCTCCCACAGACCCCAAACCAGCTACTCAAACTCTCCCCATCACTCCCACCAAGTTTCTCCTCAACCCAGGTCGAGGGGATGTCCAAAATCCTCCTCAAAATGAACAGTTGCTTCAACTGAGCTTCCAAAGTAGGGCAATCCTTTCCCAAATATCGAGAGCCACTGAAAAGGAAACGGGACGGTAGATTTTGCCCATCCCAACAACTTTCTGAGCAGATAAGGCATTCCTCCTCTTGATAATCCATCTTATCTCACTAAAAATACTATAAAATTACTAAAAATCTTGCGGATGATTAGTGAAAGATGAGCAAAAAATGTTTTGTTTTGACTTTCAGTCAGATGCACTTAAAAATTTGGTTGGCGCCTTTTTTTCTTCACCCAAAAAAATACTGAGATGCATTGTTTTGCTATGAAATGTTCGAAAACGCTTTAATGTTCGAAAGTACAAGGTACAAAAATACAATTTCGGGTAATCAAAATCAGCTAATCTTTTCACTTGAGCTCAAAAGGGTGTCCCACAGCTGGAAGATAACCTTGAGATTGAGCATAAGCTGGAGCACCAGGAGCCACAACTGGAATTTGAGCTGAGGCTGCAAAGTCCTCTTGTCCAGTGCTCTTGTCCTTGATGAAGAAGACGACTGGCTTCTGCTTGTTGCTGACGATGTCGGCGGTGACATCCACCTGGCTCTCTTGGCGTTGGGGGAGCACGTAGATCTTGGTGTCTTGTCCAGGATGCTCTCCAGTGACGGAAACCTTGTGGACCAAGGTCTGGGCTGGGCGGCTGATGAAGACGGTGATGGGTTTGGGAGTGGGCACGTTGAGGGTTTGACGGTGGACGGTGGTCTTGGGGGCGAGTTGGGGACCTTCCTTGCAGTAGACCCAACGACCACTGACTTCAACGGGGTCGGAGGAAGCGCCAGAGCCGCGGCGGTCGCAGGCACGACGGTAGATGTTGAGGACTTCGTCTTCCTCGGCTTCGGAGAGACGCCCGACGCCGGCAAAGGCGACGGAGAGGAGGGATGCGAAAATCTTGAAGGAAAGAATTGAAGTGGAAATCATCATTTTAAAGAAATTGGAATAAATATGGAAACTTGGAGCGGTTGAGTAGCTTACCAGGAAGGTCTTCATGGTGAGATGATGATGATAAATTATTAGTCTTGGTGGTGGAGATTCCAGGGAAGATGTGATGAGTGATTGCTAATCGCTCAGCTTTTTATAGCACAATATTCTGAGTCCAAGAGGGGTTTGTTCAGTTAAAATTCCTTTCATCATCATCATCATCAAGACCAAGACGAGCTGCGTGTCGTCTTCCGGCCTAATAAAATCCAATCCAAATCCACTCCATTTGCATTTGGGAAGGCCAGAAAATTTTTCATGCTAGAAAATTCCAAAATGCATCAAAATCAAGTAAATATAGCATATTATACATTATATGTAGTTAGTAATCAGTCGCACTGTCAAGATCAGGTAGCAATATTCATTTAATTAGATAATTACCCTGTCTATTAGCGTGGTTGTTGGTTGTGCTCATCATGCAGCGCAAGTGCACCATTTTTCGTCACGAACAACGGTTGGAGCCTTTGATTGATGAAGTGAAGATGCTCCACTTGATTGACTTGTGAATACAGCCAAAAACTACCCAAATGCATCCATAATTCATAATACCTAATCACTAATTAGCCCTTGATTCATATGCAAAGTGTGCGTGCGGTCCGCGTAATGAAGTAGCTCTGCCTAATTTGGTTAACTAATTACTAGTCTCAGGAAGGAGGATGCTACTCGCTCATCACCATTCACGCAACACTAACTTGAGACATATAAAGGGTTGGTTTGGGTTGAAATCTTTACAATTTTAGATACAAAATATATATTTATTCCATTTTCAGCACAAAAAACTACACATAAACTCGTCACCAGTAACTCCATTCAATCACCATTGCGAAAATCAGCATTACATTGAGCACGCCATGAATATTTTAGGTTGGGAAGCATTTTCGTCGTGCTCGAACAAATCATGTCAGTCTTCCTCCCTTTTCATCCTCCTCACCTGAAACATGCCAACCAAAAGAGTAACCTGTATTATTACTATTATTTATTTTTTAAATTTAATCATTTTAAAACTCATATTCCCAAACGATTACTCACCTTTCATCCCTTCCCTTGAAACTATCCTATTTCTGTATTCCGAGCCTCCAACCAAAACTCCATCTCCTCCTCGGTAGAATGGAGATAGATGACTTATCTTTGACTCTCGAGCAAGCCATTTTTTCCTCTTCCAAAAGAATGTTCGAAATGTCAAAAAAGCAGCGTGAGTGAGAATAGGAAGAAAGAAATGGAATACCTAGCTGTATATTATTGCAAAGCTCTCTTCTCGGCTGGCATATCTCTACCATGTATATTGTTTGTTACAACACAAAGCCCATAAAAAGCAATGGAAAGGATACAAAACACATGCTTCTTCAATACCTTTTCCTCTTTCCACCAAAACGGAAGCAAAAAGGTGTACGCGACACTTTTATATTATTTGTTTAATTTTGAGTAGTTATTTAAATAGCATCAACTATCAGCGTTTGACATGGCTACCGAAGAGCCTAAATATTCTAGTGAAATCTTCGCATTTGAGGTGATTTTATGGAAATACATTTTTTTTGATAAATTGAGGTGGTGCAAAAGTTGAAGAGTTTTTAAATTTGTTTTGAACTTGTTTCCAGATTTGGGAGCAAATTTTAAATAACCTCACTCGCCCAGATGACCTCACCAACTGTTATAATGTCTGCCACGGGTGGAGGAAGCTGCTTGAACCACGCAGGACGACTTTTATGCCAGAACTGATGTCAAAGGTAAATATAATAATTTGATCTGAATTTGTTCATGATTTTCAGATGGTTTTTGAGTTAAATGTTGAATTTTATTGTTTAATTACTCAGATCTTCCAAGTTATTGACGACAGAGTCCGGGTTTCTGCTAAAGATCTACTGAGTTTACGACGTGTCTCTCATTCTTGGAAAGCCACCATCGACCACTTCCTCCAGCACCATCCTCACCACTTGGATATCGGATTTAGCAAATCCCGCACAATTCCAGACTACTTCCCTCCATTCCACATGTTTAGAACTGAGAACTTTGGGAAACTGGAGCATTTTATTGAAAAGGCTGACGCATTTCCAAATTCTGACCCGTTTTTCAGCCGGACTATCCGTTATCATGAGTGTGGCTCTTCAAATGCAACCTACGCATCAGTTCGCGTTACCCGACACGATGGAGGGACAAGGAGGCCAGCCTTCCACGCTCCCATTCGGGTTGTTCCCAACCAACGCATCTTGTTCAGGGACATTATGGCGCGGTTTGGAGACCGGGTTTGGCATGCCAGTTTTGTGTTCACTTTGAAGAAATCGGATTCACTGGAGTTTTATCATGTGGTTCACTCCTTCCTCCGCCACATGCCGAATTTGCGCTCGTTCACGGTCAAAGTTGAGGACGGGCTTGATGATCTCCATAAAGTGACTCCGGAACTGAAGGAACTGCCAACTTACCAAATACTGCCCCATCTGGAACACCTTATCTTCCTCGGGATGAGAAATGTTCAAGAGCCAGTGCAAAGCGCAATGCTGGAGAAATATAAACATGTCAAGAGGCTCTCCTTCCAAAACAGCACGGGCTGCCGACCCTCCTTTCCCCCAGTCACCTTTCAAAATTTGGAGTTCAATTCTCTCGAGCAGCTGAGAACCTTCAATTATTGCGTGGAAGACATCGAGATGCTCCACTCCAAAGCCGGAGTTTGGCCCGTGACCCACCTAAACTTGAGGTGGATTCAGGTCACGGATGTGCCACTGGTTTTCCGAGCCATCTCTGGATTTTCAAACACGTTGAAGCATCTGCAGATCGAATTTCGTGGGGTGAGAGCTCACGAATTCGAGACTGTGACTGAAAGGCTCGATCTTCCTCACCTGGAGTCCTTTAAGATTACTTGTGTTCAGAGTTATCTTAATGTTATCGACTTTCTGGTTCCTTGCCGTGAGCTGAAAACATTGGAGTTGGACATTTGGATCCCTTCCTTCATTGTTCCTTCCTTTGATTCTCCTCCGCAAGCAATTAAGTTTGGTGGGTGCGCTAGTGCCATGTACAACTCGAATATTTGGAAGATTTTGAGCAACCTCAAGAAAATGATGATAAGGACTGTCACCAATCATCCCAACAGACCGGAAGCGCCTGTCCATAGCCGGTTTTTCTACTCGAGATCAGAGTACTTGCAGCTTTTGGCAGGCAGCAGCAGGCAGGCTCGAGCAGGAGTCGTCAGGGAATGAAAAATATTACACGATGAACCTCATAAGTTTAATTTTAACATTTTATGTTCCAATTGAATTAGTGAACTTGTAGCAAGTTTAATTTATTATTAGTCTAATTTAAACATTTTTTAAAGTTAATTAGTGAACTTCCAGCAAGTCTAAATATTGAATTATGCTCCTGAAAATATTGGAGGATTCCATTGTCGTACACATTTTACTATTTATTTAGTTCATTCCAATCCTCTCTGGTATTCAGAATAAACTTCTTTCTATTGAGTCAAGATATGAATGTTAAACGTTTACCAACGCTTTCTCATTTCCGCGTCCTCAGTTTTCTTTGTCGACTTCTCGTGCATACCTCCTCCTCTCGTCCCGTAATCACCATCATAAATCATGTAGAGTTTATTACATAGCAATCCGAGGATAGTCACTAGTGTTATTCAGAGAAAGTGTGACGCCTGAGTAGAAGATGATGACAAATGGGATGGCTGAGGTGTAAATGTTTTTAAAATAAAATAAATGTATAATATCATTATGATTTACAAAAGAGATACATGTGATATGCATTTTACTACACGTTACCACTTCAACAAAAAGTGTTCAACGATAAATAATTGTTCTTTATTGACAGTTTGGCACAGTTTCTATTTTATTGAAGTTGATCCACAACCCACAACAAACGTTAAAGTAAATTTTAAAATAATCGGACATAAGAATTATAGTAAATAAACAACTAATTTTCAAAACTTTCAGCGTCGTCGACGTCTTCCTCTTATTCATCATCTATATCTACTTGAGAGTCACTTTCACTCTCGTTTTCTTCTACATCCAGGGCCGTCGCAACGGAATTTTGACTGGGGAACATTATAGACAAAAACAAATGGAATGCAAAAAGGAGGAGAAGGGCAGGAGTGTCAGTTGGTCTGTCCCCACGCAAAGATCGGAACATTGCGGCTGAGACTCTGACAATCGTCAAAGTGAAATATGAGTTGAATTGAACTTAGTCACATTGAAGTCAGGTTAAATTAAGTCGATTGCAACGCGAATTTTATTCTGGCCCAAGCTGTTGCCAGTATTAAATACCACATTAAGTAGACCATATTAGTCGGGGTCCATTGATACATTTGTGGTAGGGGCAATAAGAGAATACACTTTTATACTTGATTTTAGTAATAGTTGGTGCTGAAATAGTGATACTGTAACAAGTGTAGAACCCGTGATGGCTTCACCGAACATGCTTTCATTGGTTTTCAAAAACAAAGGACCACTCGGTTTTTGTCAACTCTTTGTATAATGCATAACTTTTGGCTAATCAATAGTCCCACACTGAATTCAAGGCTGCTCGCAACAAGTGGATGAATTTCGAAAGCGTTTTTAATCAACCCATCTACCATTTAAAGTTTTCCCTGACCATTAATTTATTATTTAGTGACAAGCAAGCTCCTTGGGCGGTTATACGGGGCTTTTTCCAACCGATCAAAACGTGTGCAACTTCAACGTGACAAAAATTCAAAGAAAATGCTCACGTTTTAGATCACGTCAGTCGAAGTGGAATGCTGGCTGCTTGCTGTGTAATTTAAAAATTAACTTCGAAAACCTAATGTTCTTTTCGACTCTGTTGTTTGAGTTTACGCCTATAATCCAAAAATTAAATACAGTTTGCTAGTCCGGCAACAAAAAATTTCAAGCAATAATACTTCCTTCCAATCAAGAGTTGTGTCCCAAATGCTCCTGTCAGGTACCTGAGCACTTGGGTTTTTGCGATTCTATACAAATTATAATACCATTCCAGCATTTTGTTGTGAACCAAACTATTTATGATCAATTATAACAATTCATGCAAGTTTTTAGGTGACGAATTTATAAACCCTGGATTAGTTGCTAATGAAGTTAATATTTTGGCTAAAAACTGAAGATTCTTTGACATTTGAATAATGAAATCTGTATTTTTATTAGCGATTTTCATGGCTGCAACTTCACAAGTTGTTAGTTTCCTGTGCTTATCACGCCTTTTTCCTCACTTGAATACCAATTGGGAGAAGTACGTACTATACTTCTTCAATTCCAGTCAAATTGTTAATGACAGCCTTGTTCCAGACCCGTCGTTGTTGCCGAGTTTCATAAACATTCAAAATGAAGTCGGGCTGAGGAGGCAACCATACAAATATTCCAACACCTTCAACATCATCGTTACTCCAATCCAGTACAGGCGGGAATTCGGTAGTTTTCGCCAGTCGGTTCGTGCACTCGTCGAAACTATTGTTTCTTCTCGAAGCATTATTATTTTCGTTTGGGGAAATGTTAGACTTTCCCCCGACTTATTCAAGGGAACAATGATGCGCTGGAATGCCAAACTCGCTAATTGGCACACAGGGCTACCAATTTTTCCTGCGCTGAAGGTGATTCTCACATTACCCCAAAATTTCAAGTGCGACCCGAAGAAAACCACAATCACAATAATCTATCGTGGATACTGTTCCCCTGCTCCTTATTTTGCAACAGACTTTGCTAAATTGTGGAGCAATACAGAGATAAACACGCTTCATCGATCGCTGTTTTAGAATGCAAATGGGAAAAAACTGCCTGCACTGTCGTTTATGAGTTATGATTGGTTTAAATTCATCCGAAAACTGCCAAAAAATACTTGCTTAACTCAAAAAAGTAGGATGAACTGGAGATGCAATCCTGATATCATGGCACTATATCTTTTGTCGGCAATCCATAACATTTCACTTTCCTTACGTACAAGCAATTTAGAAAACCGCAGAAAGTTTAAGCATTTCTATAGTTACGAAGGGCCCGAAATAATCAAGCCCAATTTTGTCCCTCTAAATCCAGATTTATATGATGTCAGTCGCATGCACTTTAACAGTTTCGACTCCTACACCATCTTTTATTTCCATAGAAAGAAAGCGGAAAAAGGAAAGCTAGTAAACTTTTCCATGTGGTACGAACCCTTGAGTTTAGGAACGTGGGCGGCAACTTTAAGCGTACTCTGTTTCGTAGTTTTTAGCTGCTGCAGACATCACCGACGAGCTGGGAAAGTAGTTGAGGAACTTGTGGGATTTATCGGCAGTGTATTTGGGGCACCAGTTAATCCTCGACACTTCATCGTAATTTCTTCATTGGGCTTTCTCCTGACGCAACTTTATTCAAATGGATTAACCAGCATTATCACCGTCACTCTAGCACCCAATGGCCAGATCAACATGATAAAGGAATTTGTGGGGCTCGGTTACAAAATCATCTATAATCAGCCAACATTTCCTTCTTCCGTAGAAGATATATTTGGGGCTGAATTCAATTCGTTTGGTATATCTGCCCAAGAAGCTTTCCACGTGTCTGAATCGTAGTCCAAGATGAGGATTATGTAGAAATGGTATCGAAATCAGGTCTACGTCTAGGAAATTTCTATCTTACATCAGACTCAAAAATTGTCGGACGCCGTATACAAAAGATGATGAGAAAAACCAGTGACAAATTTCACTGTTTTGGTGTTGTTCAAACATTTGGTAAAAGGCTGATCAGTTGGCTAACCAAAACTGAAAACCAATATTGGCTCAAATAGTCAATACAGATAATCACTGCATCTGGGCTATCCTACAAATGGGAAGAGTGGAGAGTTTGGCATCATCTGCTTGTGAGTAGATTGCACTATGATAATGTGAGGGGAGATCCTGAGATGGTTGAGATCACTAAAATTAGAGCAGTGGTCATATTTTGGGTTGTGATGCTGGCAATTTCATTTGGAGTGTTGTTAATAGAACTTAAACTTCTGAAAATGTACCGTAAGTTCAGGATGATATGCATCCTTGTTGGGCAAGGAGCAGGCGTAATGTACAAACAATGTTGCACTAGACGTTTTAATCATCAAAATAGAATTTTAGTGGCTGTCCGCACTGCTGATACTACTTCATAATTCAGTTTAAACAGACAAAAAGTTGTGCTACCTTCAAATGTCGGGCTTATGTTCGTTTCACGGACAGCATCCATTATTTTTTTCTGGACACGACGAAATATTAATCGCAACACTGTCTTCATTTGCCCCATTATCTGCTATTGTGAAATGGAACAATACAACTTGAATGCAAATTCGTCATACCCTTCATTGAATTCAACCTATGCTTGCAAGAAGAGGATGAAACTCTGAGAATAACAACGCCAATTCAATTTTTTGTCAATTTACAGCCTTTAGAGAATCACTGAATGCTTGTATTAGTTTTTTAGGTCCTCAAACAACTATTTGCTTATTTCGTAGCTTTGTCTAATAATGAATAATACGGAAATGAAACATTGCGGCAGAACTGGGTAAGAAAAGATCACCAAATGAATTTGCGAACTAGAACCCAGTCGTTTTAAAGTATTTGACGAATATTACAGTTTTCTGTACCACACTTTTTTTCGAGCTCGTTTTTTGTATGATTCTGTGCTCAATTTCTACGGGATAGGGTAGCCCGAGCATATTTTTAATTCCATGCATTGTATTTTTTTTTAAAGTACTTGCAGTTTTACATAATTTTAGTCTTATGCTGAGAGCTCCCAGCGTCATTTATTATTTTTGTCACGACCCTCAATCAGTTTTCGGCCCATGTCTGCATATAATCCCTTGCATAATATCTGAATACAATTCTATGTGACATTAAAATTAAAGACATCTAATAGCCAATTCCACTAAATTTTCATTGAAGAAATGTTCATACGTAATTGGGAAGACGCTAGTTCCTGTTTCACAAGTTTCCAGCGCTGATTCCACTTGCTTGTCCCGCAACCTTACCAAAACCAATCAACATTTCCACCCGGTGAGAAAACACGCACAAAATGAGCATTTCTGCTTGTTTAATCATTCTGCTCGGGATATGATAGGTGCAATAGTACTTACTTAATATATTTATACAAAAATCATCCATACATTTTGAATTTATTTCATTTACACCATTGAATAAGTTACAGCCACTTTAATTGTTTACTGCTTTAGATGTAATTGTGACCGTTGAAGTGTTTTTTGCCACAAACTCCCGTTGTTACACTACTGCTCATAACTTGATGAGGATTGTTTCTAGAACCAGTAGCTGGAGTAGTTGAAGTTCCAACGGTGATGGAAGGGGTTCCAAGAGCTTGTGAACAGTTGCAGAAAAACATGCATCTCCAGCATCTCTTCATGTAGTTGCCGTATATAACTGGGTTGAGACAAGAGTTGGAGACCGCTGTCACAAAGAGTGCTTCCTGTATCCGGGGATCCACCAGTTTCTCCGCATTTTCAAAGTCAAGCATGTACCTGGATGGAGCATGAGTGTGTTTATTTGTTACTCTGATGAAGCCTTATGTAGTCAAAGGGAGATTTTGATGAAATGGGACAATTGTAAATAAAGGTTTTTTTTTTAGTTGAGATGCACTACTAATCTTGAATCTTTTCATTCATTTGATCTTCATCTCGCTCGAGAATTGAGCTCAGATTGGTATCATGTTCCTCCCTGGAGAAAGGAAGTGAGGAGTGTTTTTTCCTCGTTCACTGAGGTGGAAGTAATGCTACTGTATGCAAGCCTCTCCTCGAAAACAGCCTCACTTGATATTGAAAACGGAAACTCGTTTGCCTTGCAATTTCCTAGTGAGAAAGGTGCTAGCTTGTCAGTGGAATGTTTGGGCAAAGAAAGTTAATGAATCTGTTCAGCCTTGAATTGGCTCCGAGAGTTAAGCAAAAATGTACGGAATTCTCGGATTCTGAATGAGTTTACGAAATGAATGAAAATTCTTTCATCAAATGGAACACATTCTGCTTGGTTGAGACAGGTGAGAGAGCATGGTTTTCTTTTATGATATTTTGTGTGTGAATAGGAAACTAGAGAACTTACCACATCACCATTCCCACATAAGGGGTCCAGCAAATAACGAAAACTGTGACAATTAGCATGGATATCCACATCGCTTTCTTTCTCGCTCTCGTGATTTGAGAAGCATTGTCACTCCGTCGAAGGATGTTGCTCCTTCGCCGTGATTCTAAAGAGGAAACAAATCGATTTTAATTTTGATAGAAAAACCTTGTAAAAGATTCTATGCACTGCCTCGCAATAACATGCTTTAATTTCGTAAGTTAATTTCGTAAGCTCGTGTAGCTCTAGAAAGCATAATATAACGCTTTGGTACATTTGGGGCAACGTGAGATGAGAGAGAAAGCTTACCTGAATTCTGCTGCCGATGCTCAAGGCTCTTCCTCGAAATGGTGAAAAAGACAACGGCATACGTAATGATGATGACAAGGAGTGGAGCAAAGTACATAACCACAAGGGAAAGAAGATTGTACAAAATCTCCACGTTGAATGAGGGAAAGTAGTGAGAATTGGTGCAGAACCGGAATGATGGATACAACGGATGCTTCTGGACGCTGAAGACAATAACCTTCATAGAAAAAAGTAGAATGAAATATCGGGAGTTTTTAACAGGGTTTTTTTTTTTAATTTTAAAGGGTTATGTGCCTACCTGTGGAATTGCAAATAAAACTGAAGATATCCATGCAATACTCAGCATATTGCGCACACGCCTCATTCCGCCAAGCACTTTGAGTGGGAAGACAATGGCGAAAAAGCGATCCAAACTGATGCAAATAATCACAGTTGAGCTCAAGTATAGTCCAAAAGTTCTCGCATATTGGATCGTTTTACAAAGCCAGTTTCCCCCATAAAAATGGATGGTCAGTCTCCAAAATATTTCAACGGGAATTACCACAAAGGTGACAAACAAGTCGGCTAGGGCGAGCTGCCAAATTAGCACTTTGATTCTGGAAGCCCGCATCAACCGCCTCTTCCAAAGTTGTCGCCCAACGGAGAGAAACACGTAGAGGTTTCCGGGAGCCCCAACAATGAACAAGATGATGTAGGCAATCACACAGTTTCTGGAGTTGGCACTAAGTTTTTTAAAAAGTTCAGAAATTCCAACTGTTTCCAGCTTTTTAACGAGGTGAGATAATGACTCTTCAAGCTCATCGCTGATTTCCGGTACGAGTGAAGATGAATTGAAGTCGGAATCCATCTTTGCTACTGAATAAATTAGGTATTAAGTGATTTTTAAATGAAAGTGAAAGCGAAGGACTTATTGACTGACGTGCTTTCTCTTCAGCATGCCAACAAGTACTGAGCTGGAGTGGCTTTCTTTCCTGTTTTTAAATGTTTTATCATCACCAGTTTGTGCATCATACTATTCGCCCTCATCATATTTTTCATACTCACGTGGAGTTGCTGCAACAAAACGTGAGGCTCTAGCTTCATTCAGCGTCATCCTTTCTACGACTCTCCGGTCGGTGAAATCAAATTCTTGTGTATCACGTGCGAAAGCAAACTGAATGTAACTGGGTATTTCCTAGAATTGCTATTTGCTTTCTTTCGTGTGTCCTACTCCTCCTGATCTTTTTGTTGATTTTTCGACAGCTCCCTACTCCACAGGGAAATATTGTATTGTTATTCATATGACGAGACTTTCCCATCAACTTCTCTTTCACTGGAGCAAACAATATCATGTTTCATTGGGTTTTCAACCACTGTTATCATTGACTGTGTGCTGCAGTCAATAAAATAATTATGTTGTTTGGGGGAATGGAAGAATAAAGAGAGGGAGCCAATGTAAGTTACCCGTTCCAATTCTGAGTACATCAAAAATCCGTAGTTAGCCCACATCTGGGACGCTTAGATATTCTTTGTGTTTGATACTAGAGAATACATCGTGACTGACAATCTGTAGGGAATGCGAGCTAACAAATCAAACGAAATGAGTAAGACCTAAACCGGGGATTTATGCGATGTGCATAGTTCAAGAGTCAGCCTCATTTCCGTATTGTTTTTAGGTGATATTTCTTCTATTATTAAAAACTTTTGTATTTTTTAATGTAGATGAGTTTGTTATCATGAATAATCCGTGCATTCAATATTGCCATTTATTTGGTTATCAGTTGTCCTAATCATGGTTATCAAACAACTTATCTATATTACGTTCAACTCTTGCATGATGTGTTGCGATTTACATTCGTAGAATAAAGCGTAAAAATTAAACTGCAAATAAAGCCAGGGTCACCTTGACAAAGAGAACAAATAATTGCTCTGCTGACGCGAAAAGCAAAAAGAAAAATGAGGATGGTGGATGTTATCTAGGGAGCGATATCCTTCCAGTTGAGTAGACTCTTGGGAATTTGTGACAAAAAACTTATCAGCTTATCAGCTTATGCACCAAACAGAACAGGGTTGATTTATATCAGGTGGCAAAGAACAACGTGCTTCCGAAGACAATGAAAGACATCTCTGGGTTCATAAGAGTGTTAGCAAATGTTATATTACGTTAGTCTAACTTTATTTGGTTTTAGTATTGATGCTTGTATAACTTAATTTTTATTTTAGAAATATTTAAAACCCTCGCAAACTTGAAAATCGACATTTAGTATAAACTTGCCATATGTGAAACTCCAATTAGCAACTAAAGATGTATTTTGAATGTCAAAAAACCAGAATTCTGCATTCAAAATCATTGCCATCTCATGCAGAAATGCGCTTTACTTACTGCATAAGCATATCACATCGTTTCTTGAATGAAAAAAAAACAATACTCAAGTTGCCCCGCATATCACTCTTGTGTATAAATCCCAAGAAATGATTAGATTTTTCACTTTCTTGACGTCTACACTTCTGTAATAAAGGTTATCGAGCTGGAATTATTGTTTTATTGCTTTTTATGAACTGCTAAATGCAAAGCTGTAATCATTATTACCGACATAAACTGCCTATTCAATTCAATTAATGTAGGATCTAAAAATGATGGCAGACACCGTAACGTCATGCATCATAGCATTTCAAACCTAATACAATGCAACTTACGCACGACAATAATCGTTAACAAAGCAATAATTTTTATCGTCGCGTTTGCTTAGTTCTCCACTTACCTTATGAAGCATAAGTTTTGACTATGACATTCTTTAACAATATAATCTTCAGTTATATTTCTAAAAATAAGTTGATTAGTTCTTAAGCGTGATTACATTTTATCATCGACGTGAGAAAGTCTAGTGAACTAACAAAATGAATTTTTGTGTTTGTTTCCTTGTTTTACTGGTGGTATGCGCTATATCTTAAGAAATTAAACTACCATTTATATAATGTTTGGCCTAAATCTTTTATTTTATAGCTTATTCAAACTGCATCATGTGTTTTCGAGCCTTGGGAGCATATTAAAAAGTGGTACGGCCACATTGATTATGATAAAGTGAAAGCTGAAGCAAGACATGCGGAGTCTGAGGATACCTGTTTATCATTAACAGGAACCAAGGTTAGTTTAGAGTATACAAAATACACGCATAAAAAATGATATACAAACTTGTTCCCCTTGGCCAACAAATTTTTCTAAATGAATTTACAGGACGGGGTTTGCTACGAGGAATGCATGTTTCGCATTTACTACCATTTAATCGACGTGGGAACTATTTCGGTTAACAATCCGGATTCTGGTCTTAATGGTCTGGAGTGTAGGATGCTTCATCTTCAGGATGCATGCTGGTTTGAGCGTTCAAAGAACAATATACCGTCCACAAACCTTCCACTCTTAAATAGTCTGCGAAGCTGCAGAACTGGTGGGGTAACCCATTCCGTTTCGATCAGATTAGTTTGGCGTGATAAACTATTTGAAATTATTAATCTTTGAAAATTTTAAGACGGAAAAACTTGGGGTTTGTGGGATGCGGCTGGTTCAAGGGCTGATTTTGACGACGTCTGTCCAACTATGAAAGGGGAAGAAAAAGCTACAGTTATTGTAATTATGAACTGTCTTAAACAGAAATTAAAGGATGGTCCACCGAATAAGAAATGAATCTTTTATGGCAAGGAATAAATCCAGTGACCAAAACTTCTCAAACACATAACGACAAGATGAAAGATGTTTTTATGACCAAACTTTTATCGTTAGAACTAGATTGGGTTCCTTCGGAAACAGAAATGTTCCATATATAACTGTCAACTATTTGAGCATTGAAATCAGATAAGCAAATTATCGAAAGTAAGACTAAATGTGTTAAGTTAATTTATAAAAATGCTTATATACAATATATATGCAAATAATACAATAGAGATTTCACACATTCAACGACTAATTGTAAGTAAGTTTAAGACACACATTTACGGAATATACGGAAGTGGAGTTATTTAATTTTTACCAAATATTCTCACTATCATAACTTTATTTATTATGAGTAACTACAGACTACGTGTGACTTCAGTTTTATGTGAACGTCCTACTATTATGGAGTAGAAGGTTTAGTTAACTTTGTTCTTAAAGTAGCAAGCGACTGCTAAATAAGCTCATTATATTCTTTCCGTCACCATCTATCCACTAATTTAAAATATTCAAGGCCCCGTATTTTACTCGTTAGTTGTAGGTAATCATTTCTGCTTGCTAGAAAGCCAAAGGTGAATTCCCGTAGGTATTATTAATTAACGTCTCATGACGCACAAGCACTTAAATACCGCTAGCTTCCATGTGGTGACGTATACGTCTTACTTTTCTAAAGAGGGCCGTGACCTTCGTGAATTAACATGGTGTAATATGGGAATAAAACATAACTTACCCGACTCGAAGCCAAAGTATTGATACGTAGTACCAATGTTTTAATGTTCATTTTAGCAACAGTAAGCTCACCGTTTGGTCAATGACAAAGCTCTCCAATGTCAACGGCGTCAACTCATCAAAGAAATTACTCCCTCCAATCGAAACCCTGACTTCTGGGCACGACCTTAAAAATCTTCGAAGCCATTTGCTCCTTCTCAACACCGTTTTACCATTCAAATCCGCTTTCACCCGTTTGGACACCCTATAAACATCAGCCAAGATACCAATAATGAATATAAATATGAAGGTTGTAACACAAGTGATCCAAATCCATAGAATAGTCAACCCCAGTTGTACAGCTGCAGGGTTATAAATTGCATTAATACTACTGTACAAAGAGACTACAGCAGCTGCAACCATCGAAACAATATAGATTGTAAGGAAATATGTGGAGTAAATCGATCTGTGAAGAAACGAAATCACTTGAAGCTCCCGAAACCTCAAGGCATTCTTTTCTGTCTCGGCCGTAATTGTTGTCGTTTCCATCATATCCCTGTAATATAAATAGGCATATTAAATACTTTTAAATAGAAGAAGTTTTTAAACAGATTTTTGACTGACCATCCATATTTAGTTATGTAGGCGCGCATGCAGTGTCCCAATAATACAAGTCCTGCGGAAACGTGGAAACAGTGGCATGAAAGTGCAAAGCTCCAGTTAAAATACGACATCAACGCTATCCCAGCTTTTGTCGCAATTTCCCCCAATGACCAAGTCGCGTCTGATGCTTCACCAAGCTGTGTTCGACACTGGTCGGAAAGCCAATAGCCGACATACATGGGAAAGCATGGGTTTCGTATTATGTCCAAATTATACATGAAAGGCGTGAATAAGCCCGTTGAAGCCATCATTTGCATCAGGTAATTTATGAAGAGACTTCCTCTGTCCGCCTTCTTAGTTTCCTTATCAGAGTCTGCATGAAAATTAAAAATAAGATGAAAAATTGCTCAAAATTTAATTAAAACTGTTGACTGCGTTGTAAACTGACTTTGAGGGTGTCGCAGTTCCTCATATTCAATTATCCTGTTAAAGAGATCAACTGTAGCTTTCGGAACCAGGGAGTTTATAAGAAGGGCTGTGATATTCGTCAGGTAATCAGCAGCAAACATGGAGCTATGTGCGGCCACCATTTTGGTTGCACTTGTCCATGTCCAAACAATCTGAACTACAGCCAACACTAAATACAAAGTTGCAAGCGAAACTCGGATGTTGTAAGTCAAGAGTTTCTTTCCGCTCTTTAGTTCCATTCGTCGCGTTGTCGCATTCCATTTGTAAGGAAGACTCGCACAGTAGTCAGAAACGCGGATGTTTAACGCAAAATACTTCAAAAGTCCGTCAAGGAGGGCCATTTTTCTTGAAGTTGATATGTAGCTGTAACTGGCGCGTGGATGAATTTTCTAGTAAAGTATTTGGTATCTTACGCAATAAATTATTGCAGCCCCTGCAAAATGCATGTGTAAAAGCAAAACGCTGATTTCATTTCTTTTCCATTGCTTGTAAGAAAGAACAAAGTTATAAGCTGCTCCAACGTGAACAGTAAACAAATAACGTAGCCATTTCAAAATTCTGGGAGTTAATAAACATTTGGTATTGCCTGGTAATTAGCGATTGAATGGAGGCCAAGTATATGTCCTCGTGCTCCTTTCCGTGGCTAGAGAACACCTGTTTTAGCAGGTGTCGTAAGAGGTTTTTAGTGTTTAATTATTTTGTTTTTCATTACTTCATGGTCAGAATTCTTTCCTCGTTGTAAACTATCCGTCCTTTTGTGCTCACACTTTCTACCCAAATTATTTCCAATGATACCAGTTTTTAGCATTATTTGGAATTATTTTGTTTATAATTACATCATGTTCACAATTCTTTCCTCGTTGTAAACTATCCTTCCCTTTGTGCTCACTCTTTCTACCCATATTATTTCCAATGTCACTAGTTTTTAGCATTATTTAGACTTATTTTGTTTTTAATTACTTCATGTTTACATATTGTACCATCTCCACCACTTTTGTGCTCACTCTTTCTACCATAATGCTTAATTAGCATAATGCGTATTTCCCATAATGTTATTGTAAATTATACTATTTTTAGCACCCTTTTCTGTAAGCTCTCATCATTTAATTCCTTGTAAAATTCTTCCTTTATTTTTGACATAAGATTCGTATGCTCTTTGTATCATTTTACTAACGCCCTGGAAGTACAAAAACTCCAGGCTCGTCGTTATAGTCCTACTTCACTCTTGTACTTTTCAACTCGGCTAATCTCCCACCTTTAAATAAAATACTGTACAAAACACCGTTTACCACCGTTGAGTATTTATTATCATAAGAGTAAATTACGGGAGTTTCAGCTGACGGATTTCGGCTACTCCTGGGCCACAATATTTCTCTAAAAGGCTACTTTCCAACAATATACTTACTCAGGGAGGTTTCAGGGCTTAAAATTTTAATTCCATGTCTGCTTGATTTAGTCCACTTTAGTGGTGATCCTAAATAATGTTTTATTTCTCCATTGTTGGAGCGTATGAACGTCCGGTTTGTCTATTTTGTTGCAAATGTGTTTCCCTTAATAGCTTTTAAAATGAAATAAATTTTGATACAGTCACATATAAAACTTCAAGGTTTAGAGATTCCACTCGTTTTGGCATTTTAAATAACTCATAGTTCCATCAACGATGTTTCTCCATTAAAAAAACTACAAAGACCAAAAGATCATAAACCATAGCTAATCATAATCATGTTTAAGCAAAAACTCCGTTGTCACTCTTTGTACAACTTCTTGTTCGTACAACTACATTTGTACATGTAAACTCATAATACGGCATTCAACATTGAAGTATTTTAGTCAACATTGAACTGATTTAATTGCACAAATAATACTATTATATAATTATATTATGCATAATACGACAAAACACTTCTACTAACAAGGAAAGGTCTTGAGGTGCCGCAAGAGATAAGCATAGCCATTGGCCGTTTCTGGTGTAAAAAACTACGCTGAAAACGATGGTGACAACGGTTTGTTG